>PITA01016283.1:7213-47348 GCA_004023965.1 Spilogale gracilis
GCCCTTGCGGCAGTGGGAGGGCCCGTTTTGGAAGCAGGGTTGAGGGCGAGTTGGCATGTGCTCGCGGGAGCCGGGAGGGCCGGGCGCCCTGCGGGTGGGCCCCAGCTCCCCCACTGCCAGAGCAGGCCGGGTGTGCACAAGGTCACCTCGTGAACTTGGAAGGTGGCTCCGCAGGTCAGGGGCAACGCACAGATTCTGCTAAGCCCTTAGTTCTGTTCCCTTTGATTTCTGGGCTTCTGCACCAACGTCAGTAACCATCCAGGATGGATTGGGGTTTTGCTTCCTATCAGGCAGAGAAAACTCCCCTCTTCATACTTCTTTCAGGTTGATTTACTATTTTGTGGACTTTTATTCTTTCATATAAAATTTAGAGCTCCTTAAAAGATTCCAACTTGAACTTTGACTGATACTGCTTTGAGTTTATAGAATAATTTGAGGCTAATTTAAAGCATTTAAAATGTTATCCTGTGCAAGCTGAGATTTACTCAAATCATTTATATCTTTGTTCTTCTTTTTAAATTTTTCATTTTGAAATCGCTTCCAACTTACAAACCAGTCGCAAAAATGGTACCAAAAAAGTTTTCTCTCTGCCCATCACGCTGCTTCCCCAGATGTTAGCTTGAACTAATGGACCCCTTGTCGCTCATGCTGGTACTTCTTCTGGCCTCAGAGCTAGCCCCAGACGGCACATCGCACTTCATCATCCTGCCTCCTCGGACTCCTCCAATCTAGGACCAATCTTTTTTGGTATTTCCTCGTCTTTTGTAAAGTTAACACTGCTGAAAGGTACACTGACTGAAGGAGGAGTTCCTGGGCTTCTGGTCTATAGAGTGACCCGCTGTTGGGGTTGGTGGGCTGTTTCCTCATGATTACATTCTGGTGTCCTCATGATCAAACGCCAGGGTACCATACAGCTGTGGTCGAGGCATATAAAGCCGAGACACCGAGCACCCAAAGATTGCACGAGATGAGCTTATGCTGAAAAGTGTTTCATTGTTTATTGGAAAGTCAAGTTTTACTGGGCATTCTGTATTTTTATTTGCCAAACCTGGAAAGTTGTGTTGTGAGTCTGTGCCCCGCTTGGGGCATCGGAGCAAAGGGTACAGGACTCTCATAGCTCCCTTCAGGTCGGCAACATGGTTCAGGTGGTGTCTATCAGGTTTCTCTGCTGCAATGTTATTGTTTTTCTCTCTCTCTCTTTTAAAAAATATTTTATTTATTTATTTGACAGAGAGAAACACAGCTAGAGAGGGAACACAAGCAGCGGGAGTGAGAGAGGGAGAAGCAGGCTTCCCGCCAAGCAGAGAGCCCGCTGTGGGGCTTGATCCTGGGACCCTGGAATCGTGACCCGAGCCAAAGGCAGAGACTTAATGATTGAGCCACCCAGGTGCCCTTCTTTTTCCCTTTTTAATTGAGGAGCATATGGTGGACAGATACTTTGAGCTAGTGAATATATCGTATTTTTCTCCACATTTTCAGCCACTAATTTTAGCATCTGTTGAGGATTTTTTTTTTTTGCCTACAAGAATTATTATTGGGATGTTTGCAAAATGGGATTTTCGATGTCCATCATTCCCTCTATATTAATTGGGATTCTACTATAAGGAAAAGCTGTGCCTTCTTCCCCCATTGGTTTATTTATTCATTTTTTTATTATCAGCATGAATTCGTGGATATTCATTTTGTTGTATGGATAATAATCTATTGCTACCATTTTTTATTTTGCTCTTCAACTTGATCCAGATCTGACCATACGAGATGACCCTTGTGTCCTCTGCGTCATTATCCCTTGAGCATTTCCTTCCTTCTTCACATCACAACAGGTTTCTGCTGATTGGGTGTTCGCCATGTCCCAGTTCCTGAGTTAGCCTTTTCTTCAAGAAGCTCCTGTTCTTTTTATTAGAGAATGATATTTAGAAACCTCAGTGCTAGGTGTAAGGTGTCTATATATATTTCTAAATTTTTGTTCTTGTTATAAATCTTATTTTCTAGTTGGACATTTCAGATATAGAGAAATGCTTTTTTGTTTTGTAGGAGTATCTTGTATTTAACAACCTAATTAAAGCTTCTAACTTATTTTAATATTTACTATATTCATTTTTAGATAATCATATCAAATGCAGATAATGAGGTCTTATCTCTTTCCTTCTAATTTAACTTGTTTTAATTTTCTTTCCTTATTCCTTTGGCTAGGTCTGCTATTACTATGTTAAAATACAGATATGATAGTGGATATTCTTACTTTTCCCTCCAAAATGAAAAGAGAATGCAGTTACAGTTATTTCTTTATGTATATTTGCTTTAGATTTTTGACATGTAACCTTTGCCTTAAGGAAACCTCCTTCTACGATCTAGTATGCTGAGAGATTTTATATTAAGTCATCAAATATTTTCTTGCATCATTGACTTGGTAAGATAATCATATAGCATTTCTCTTTTAAACAATTAGTGGAAGAGAGGCATTAATTACTTTTCTAATATTCAATTCTTCTTGAACTTCTGAAATGAACCCTTCTTGGTCACAATTTATGATTGCTTAAATATAACGTTAGAATCTTTTCACTAATATTTTATTTAGGATTTTTGAAACTTTATTTTCTTTTCTTATATTACCTTTATTTGATTTTGGAATCAAAATGATACAAGCTTCGGGCACCTGGGTGGCTCAGTGGGTTAAAGCCTCTGCCTTTGGCTCAGGTCATGATCCCAGGGTCCTGGGATTGAGGCCCATGTTGGGCCCCCTGCTCAATGGGGAGCCTGCTTCCTCCTCTCTCTCTCTCTGCCTGCCTCTTTGCCTACTTGTGATTTCTCTCTCTGTCAAATAAATAAATAAAATCTTTAAAAAAATGATACAAGCTTCATAAAAATGAGCTGAGCAACTTATTATAAACAACTTATTATAAACAACTTATTATAAACAACAATATTCATTCTAGTATTATATTTTAAAGAATTATATAGGAAGACTTCACTATTTCTTAAAAGTTTTCGATACCACAAAAAATGTATTCGAATTAATAAAGAAGTTTAGCAAGGTTATAGGATACAAAATCAATGTAAAAATCATTGTATTTCTATATACAAGCAATAAGCAATCTGAAAGTGAAATTAAACTTTCCACTTACAATAGCATCAACAAAGATGAAATACTTAAGAATAAATTTAACAGTGGAAGTGTAGTTTCATTTACATTGAAAACTACAAAACACTGTTGAAATAAAGATCAAAGAAGACCAAAACAAATGGAAGGATATTCTGTGTCCACAGATAGGAAGATTTGATGTTAAAGTGAAAATATATAAAAAAAAAAAAAAAAAAGTGAAAATATTCCCTACCTTTATGTACAGTTCGATGTAATCACTATGAGATTCTCCCTGACTTTTTGTAGAAATTGACAAGCTGAACTTAAAATTCAAACGGAAATGGAAGGGACTTAGAATCATAGAAACAGTCTTGGTAAAGAACAAAGTCAGAGGATTCAAGTTCCCTGGTTTTAAAAGTTACTACAAAGCTACTGTAATCAAAACAGTGTGGTACCTAAGTCGATGGGACAGAACTGAATTTAAAAAATAAAATCCAGTATTTGTGGTCCACTGATGAAAGTGTTAAGGCAGTTCAAGGGGGAAAAGAATCATCTTTTCAACAAATGGTGTTGGCTTCTTTGGATACCTACCTGCAAAAGAATAAAATTAGACCTCTATCTCACACCATACAGAAAAATCAATGCAAGGTGGACCATAGATCTAAATGTAAGAACTACGACTATAAAACTCTTCAAAGAGAATATGGCAATAAATCTTTGTGATGTGGGTTAAGCAATGATTTCTTAGCTTTAATATCAAAATCATAAGTGAGCAAAGAGAGACAGATAAGTTGGATGTCATCAATATTATAAGCTTTTCTGTTTCAAAGGACACTGTCAATAAAGTGAAAGACAACACATGGGCTAGGAGAAAATATTGGTAAATCATATAACTGATAAGGGGATTGTGTCCAAAATATATAAGAACACTGACAACTCAAAAATAAAATGACAAATAACCCAATTTAAAAATGAGCAAAGCACTTGAATAGTAATTTGACATATAAATGACCGATACACACATGAGAAGAAGCTGAACATTATTAGTCAGCAGAGAAACGCAAATAAAACCCATAATGAAATAGCACTTGACGTCCGCCGGAATGGCCATCATCCTAAAGGCAGAAAATAGCAGGTGTCGATGAGGATGGGGAGAACCTGGAATACACATACGTGGTTGGCGGGAATACAAAATAGTGCAGCCACTTCAAGAAACAGTTTGTTAGTTTCTAGGAATGTTAAATATTGAGTTTTCATATGGCCCAGCAATTGTACTCCTAAGTATATAGCCAGGAGAAATGAAGCATATGTCCACACAAAAACTTGTACACAAATATTCATAGCAGCATTATTCGCAATAGCCCCAAAGTGAAAACAACCCAATTTCCATCAACTAATGAATGGCTAAACAAAATGCGGTCTATCCATAGAATGCAACATTATTTGGCAGCGATAAAAAAATGAATTTTTGATGCATGTTATAATGTAGACAAATCTTGAACACACTATGTGAAATAAAAGAAGCCGGTCAAAAAGGACCACATATTGTATGCCATTTACATAAAATGTCCAGAAAAAGCAAATCAATAGAGACATAAAGTACATTGTTGTTTGGTTAGGGCTTGCGGTGGGGAGGGAAGGTTGGAGAGGAAAATGAGAAGTAACTGTTGATGACAACTTCCAGGGAGCTAAAAATGTTCTGCAAGTAGATCATGGTAACTATTACATAACTCCGCAAATACACGAAAGCGGTTGAATGGTATACTTTCTTATTTTTTTTCTTAAAGAGACAGAGAGAGAGCAAGGGAGGGGCGGAGAGAGAGGGAGAATCTAAGCCAACTCCAAGCCCACAGGGAGCCCAATGTAGGACTCAATCGCATGACCCTAAGATCATGACCTGTGCGGAAACCAAGAGTCAGATGCTTAACCGATTGAGCCACCCAGGTGCTCTAGTAAATTCTATTTTTTATCCCAATATTGTTGTGGAACAAAATCTGAATGACATTGATCCATGTTTGGCCTATTTTTGTAAATGTTTCACGTGTATTGTGTACCTCCTTTGGAATATGGTTCTTTTTTTATGTGATGGCTCAAGCTGATTGAGGACACTGTTTGGGTCTTGGACAACTCTGCTTAGATTCAATCTTTTTGCTCTGTCCCTTTTGGGAAAAGATGTGCTAAATTTTCCTTGTTGACTTAGTCACTGTTCCCTAAGGTCCTGTCACTTGCAGCTTACTTGTGTTGAGGCTGTATTTACATTTACTATGGATTTAGCTTCTGGTTCTCTCTGGTCTTTTACTAGCAGATAATGTCTCCCTTTGGCTCTTACGGTGTTTTTGGCCTTATATTCTATTTTGTCAGAAATTCAGATTACTACACAACTTCCTTTCAGTTCATATTTGCTTAGTATAAGATTTTAACCCTTCTATGTTCATTTCTCTTTCTTTTTGTTCTCAGGGTTTTTCTTTTATGTTCTTTTTTTTTTTTTAAGATTTTATTTATTTATTTGACAGAGAGGAACAGAGCTAGAGAGGGAACACAAGCAGCGGGAGTGACAGAGGGAGAATCAGGCTTCCCGCTGAGCAGGGAGCCCAATGTGGGACTCGATCCCAGGTTTCCGGGATCATGACCTGAGCCGAAGGCAGTCGCCCAACCAACTGAGCCCCCCAGGTGCCCGGGGTCTAGTTCTCTTGTGTTTAGTACTTTCCACCAAGTGTTTTCTCACAAAAAGTGGGTCTTTGTATGGAAGCCCCCGCACTAGTTGGGGGCTTGCTCTAGTAGGCCTTCACATTTGAATGGCTGCTTTTCTAGAAATATTATTCTAGGTTCAAATCTATTTTTCTTCAATTATTTAAAAATAATACTCCATTGTTCTCTTGCAGTCAGTGCTGCTGTTGAGAAGTCTAATGACAGTCTGGGTCCTGGTCCTATTTGTAGCTGGACTACTCAATACTTAGAGGTGCTTTCAGATATTCGGTTCGAGTTTGGTAGTCTTAAATTTCACTACAATATGTCTACATGTGCAGTTTCTCCTTATTCTCCCTTTCTTTTAAGAAAACTTCTTTGAGTTTTTTTCTTTCTTTCTTTCTGGGAAATATACCTGCATTATTTTATCAAATATTTGTTCTGCTCTGGTTTTATTAATCCTTCCTCCTGGGATATCTATTGCCCAGATACTGGTGTTTTCAATGTCATTCCTGTATGCTTTTCTTTGTTATTCCCTGTCTCTTCAGCCTCTCCTGCAGCCTTCTGGGAAAATGCCATAATCTTATTTTCACTCACAGATTCATTCTTCAGCTCTTTCTATCTTGTTATTCCTCCTCTTTACTGTGCCTTCATGCTTTGATTGTTTGTGGTTTTTCAAATTCTTCATTACAGCTCTCAATTACAGTAATAGTATAAAATGCAGGAAAATAAACTCTGAAGGTAGTTTCCCAGTTAAATGGAAATTTGGTATTCTAAACATTTTGAAGTCAGAAATTAAGATAAGTGAAAAGCCACAAAATCGGAGCTCTATGAGCTTCGGGAGGAGCTTTATGACATCACAATGCTGCATTTGTTGAGGCTCGCCTCACCAGAAACCTGAACGGTCAGCATCCTGTTCGTGGACCTCCTGCCTCCAGAGCTGTGAGATGTCAAGTCTGTTTCTCAGGCCACCCGCTCCATGGTACCGGTTACGGCCGTCAGAGTCCTCTGTGTCTGCTGGTCATTCTCCCATTTCGCCAGCTCCCACCTACCACCTGGAGAAGCCGACCCCCAAGCCCCTGAGCCAAGCTCTGTGAAGCATCTGGGTCAGATCCTGTCCTGCAGGGAGAGGTGGGCGGTGCCAGCGGAAACAGGAGAGGTGCTCTCCGGGGTCAGGACGGTACCTGGGCTGCACGGGTGCCCTGAGAAGCAGTGATGCCTTGCTCTGCACCTGTGCTGGCCAGACATGCCTCTCAGAGCGACTCCTCTGGTCTCGGTAATGCAGCTGAATAGTCGTACCTGAACCTGCTTCATTTTTCAGGAAAAGCTTAGCTATCCTCGTGTGTGAGTGAGAAGCCCACCCAGGGGTGACAGTGTCACAGAGCCCTGAGATGGGACCGCGCCACCCGCTTTAAGGAGTCTTCATGGTCAGCCGTTCACAGCTAAGCCCAGAGCTGGTATGAACGCTTCCCTTGTAAACGACAAATAACTGTGGAAAATTCATTACTTTATGGGGCTGAAGTGCCACATGAAAATTTCTCCCAAAATATTTCCCAAAAATCTTTAGGAAATGGGTAATGAGTAAGCTTTTAGAACAGACATATCTGGGGCGTCTGGGTGGCTCAGTTGGTTAAGCGACTGCCTTCGGCTCAGGTCATGATCCTGGAGACCCGGGATCGAGCCCCACATCGGGCTCCCTGCTGAGCGGGAAGCCTGCTTCTCCCTCTCTCACTCCCCCTGCTTGTGTTCCCTCTCTGGCTGTGTTTCTCTCTGTCAAATAAATAAAATCTAAAAAAAAAAAAAAAAGACATATCTGAGGCGATGCTTCCTGGAGCTTATTAATTTTCTTCCAGGATTGTGGTGTTACTGCTGGGAGCCAGCCTCGGCAGAGATGTGAGTCCCGAACCACGGGATGTCTGATGGGTGAAATAACGACACGGACACGGAAATCTGATGCAAGCTCACAGACCCGAGGTCAGTCAGGAGAGACCTATGAAGCAGGCTCAGGCTCACGCTCTGGCTTTTTAGCATTGGCTTTCTAGCTCTAGCTCTCTAGCTCTGGCCTTGGCCCTCTTGCTCTGCTTCTGTCTCTCTTTGCAGGCTCTCTGGCTGCCTCTGCCTTTGTCTCTCTTGACTGTCAAGGGTCCCAGTCTTTTATTATTCCCAAGTGAAGAAGTCCGGTGGTGCAGTTAAATCTTTAACTGCTTTTGCACCCGCCCTAGAGACAGGATTAGTATTGTTACTGCAGGGTACAGAGTGATTGCTTAAACTCACAGAAGTTGAGACCATAGAGGCACAGGGATGAAGAAATACAGATAAGGGATACAGAGATATGGTTACCGGGAGGAGGATTAAATGGAACTATATGTCTTGAATAAGCACACCAAGGACATATTGCCCTGACCCACAGGGTATGTGGCTTTCCGGATTCTAGGTGGGGGAAAGCCCAGAGGGACTTTCATTCACATTCACGGGTACCTCCACCAAAGTTTCTGGTGGCTTGGGCATGGCAGGAGGGGCGGATCCCGCACCGTCCCCAACATTGTGGGATTTTGTGTCTGGTGATCCAGGCTCAGATCCCTCCCGCCTGATCTCAGGTGAATCATTTAACTTGTCTAAATCTTAGTTTCTTCCTTTGCAAAATAAAAAAATGACTCATACCTGCTGTCTACAGCATGAAAGGGCTATTTGAACAGCCAATGCTAGAATATAGGCACTGTGTTCTGCCGAGCACACCTCTGGGTGAACACACCCCCACAACCGCCCGGACCCACCTCCAGCCTCTTGCAGCTGCTCGCTCGCCATCCCACACCGCAGAGGGTCAAATGAGCAGGTGTTGGTGTCTATTGTCCTTAACTCTTTCTTAAGGGTGGAAATAATCCTGGCAGTTTATTTCTCGAATAATGAAAAAGCAATTTGTCATGAATACGTAGTGACCTAACAGTTTAGAGAAGACTGTCAAGGGACGAGCTGAATTTGAAGAGACTTGGGTTAGCATTTTATCTGTGCCTCTTCTTTTCTCCATTATTGTGGGGAAATTACTTAGTTTCTACAAGCCTCCACATCTGCATGCATGAAACCAACACCATCATACCTATCTGGCAAGGTTCCCGTGGAGAGTGGATGAGATCATTTATGGGCAACCCTCTAACAGGATCTGCAGGGCATCTGGCTTCCAGCCAGCGCTGGGTCTGTGATCTTGGTATTTTCTGCTACTCTGAGTGACTCAGAGTGTTTGCATGGGCTTCTCCTCTTGCCCGCCTACATATTAGCCATCAGGAGGCCTGGGCCTTCAAGGGCTGGAATATTGCCTTTTGCAACATTAGGAAGCCAAAGGCAGGTTAGCTAGAACGATAGGTCAATTTCACTAAACTTGAAGGCTAGAAAAAAAAAAAATTGCAGATTCATGGTGTTTGCTGAGTAGACAGACTTCCAGTGTTTTGTGGGGAAGATTTATTTAATCTCTTATCATATAATTAAAGAAAGCATGTTTGCTGTCAAATTCTGTCTCTTTCATATTGTCCCTTTGTCTTTCCACACTTTTTAGGAGAATCCCTTTCTTGGAGGACAACTGTGCAAGCAACATTTCTGAGATGTTTTATACTTGGAGTTTGACTTGGGGATATTTATGGCCGGGACTCAAGTTTCAGAGAGTGGGAGGAGAGGCGGCTGGCCAATCCCAAGGCTGATCTGCTTAGGTCATTTGCATCTTACCGCCCGCTTCCTAGCCCCGCCCCGGATGGTCAAGGACAGCCTTTGGGGGATGTCTGGGCTCTGGGAGAGCAATTTTCTGGGTAGTACTTTGCACGGGCATGCATTGTTCACATGCATAGGCTGTCAGAGCCTGCAAAACCCTGCCCATCGTGCAGCTGCCCCTGAGGAGGACCAGGACGACAATGAGCCGTCTCACCACTGACTTATTTTGCTCATTAATACATTGATGTATGGCTTGTTTTTCTGTGGCTCAATGTGACATTAGTACCTACAAAAAGGCTTTTTTGCTTTAGGAGCAAAATCCATTTTTGCAAAGGTAATGATGTTCTAAAATTGGAAAAAGTGCAACTCAAGCAAAAAAATGAAATAAACCCGAAAAGGATTGAATTCTCTTTCTTTCTAGATCCTCTGAGTAGTAAAGTTTTTTTCAAACGTGCTATCAGATTGCTTCCATTATTTAAAAATATTTTTAACACAGGAAAAAGTTAATAAGTTTCATATTTTATATTTTGCAATGTTATCCGATCGTCTTCCGCGGTTCCAGATGTTGGCTCGTGCTGTGCCACCAGGCTTATGGCTTACAATGGATTCTATATAAGGATCCATTCCAGAGCCCGGAAGAAACGCTCGGGCCCAGCGAGGGCCAGTATATTGCCAGGGGAACACCATGCAAGCATGCACCCGGATTCGGATACTGCAGCATTCACAGGGAATAATTCACGAATTCTAACTGGGAATATACTGATATTTGTCTACATGAAGTGTTGGGGGGTAAAGGAACTATAGGAAAACACTCCAGTGCAGCTCTGCTTTGTGCCAGGCCCACCTAAGCAGGCAGGTGGAAGAGTCCAGAAGGACTGGCTGGGTTCTTTGCTCTGTGTGCCTTGAAGAATATATGTCTACAAGAAAATGTCAGGAAGAAAAATCTGTTGTTCCCTCCAGGTGCAAATGGATTTCTTTTTTGTTTTTTTTAAAATATTTTTATTTATTTATTTGACAGAGAGAAACACAGCGAGAGAGGGAACACAAGCAGAGGGACTGAGAGAGGGAGAAGCAGGCTTCCTGCCGAGCAGGGAGCCCGATGTGCGGCTCGATCTCGGGTCTCCAGGATCATGACCTGAGCTGAAGGCAGTCGCTTAACCAACTGAGCCACCCAGGCGCCTCATGCAAATGGATTTCTGAACAAGTGCCATGCCCGTGTGCCCTCGCCGCCTTGGGTTCCCCGCCTCTCAGAGAGGATGGGGAGGGGGTTTTTGACATCAGTGGTTTCCAAACACCCGCGAGGAAGGCAGGAGAATGTTCTCCTTGGGGGGCATAGGAGTGGATGAAAGGGCCAGTGGCCAGAGAATGTTTAAGCGTGGGCTTGCCTGTTATTAGTAAACCAGGCTCCAGCTGTTGTGGCCAGGAAGCCCACTCTGTCTGCCCAGTCTACGAGGGAAAACCTGAGCCAGGGAAATTCGCAGCAGGCCAACATGGTGCCTGCAGCCTGGTGCGGGGCTCCAACGAGATGTCTCTCCATCGAGAGGGACTTGTGTCCGTTCCCCTGTGCCCCTGGGGAGCCCCACTTAGGAGTCTTCTCGGCCCCTCTCTGGTTTTCTGTTTGGCCCTGGGCTCCAGGAGTCCCTCATCTCTCTCCATTCTCCGAACCAATCAGTATAAACCTATCTCTTGTGACAGTGATGCATACATTTAAAAATAGCTGCAAAGTAGTTGCCGAAAAGACCAAGACTCTAAAGTAAAAACTGAAAGTGTGGAGCTAGTTTGTGAGAGGCAATGTCCCAACATGGGGGACATCACAGGGATCCTATGGCACTTGGATGAGAAACATCCCACGTTCACTGGGGTCATTAACATTTGGTACCTGTGTCTCTAAATAACAGCTCATGCCCTCATAAGAAGCGGCAGAGTGAGATGGAAAGTGTAAAGAGTGCAAGGAGCCTTGACGGCTTGTGGGAGCAGAGGGAGCCAGCCGGGGCTGCGGGAGGAGGCTCTGTAGTGTCAGGGGATGATTCCTGTGGGAGATATGATTAGCTCATTTGAATCATTCAGCGAGCTTTCAGGGAAGTGAATCCCACTACTGGGGAACGGACAGGCACTGGGTTCAGGGCCCATGATGAGGAGTTGTTTAGGAGGAGACCATGGCCATGGGAGCAGAGTGGGTAGAAGAACATGCTGTTAGGCCATTTGAAGCCCTCTGAGTATTGCCAGATGTCAAGGCACACACATTCTTGGGCCTTAATTTTAGGTCTTATGTCATGGTTAAGAGCAGGGAGTGTGTCATTTCTGGTCACAGAGAGAGCTGAAGTCAGCATTGCTATGGGATGGTTGGAAAGGAGGGAGCAGCATGCATCCACAGCGCTCTCGAGCAGCCTGCCCCAGCTGGTGTCTGGGATAGTTCTACAACTAGAGGATGGGTGTTGGCTAGGTAAGTGGGAGGGGCTGAGCAAAAGGAGGGTAAAGCTATACCTCTTGCTTTGTGGGCTGGATTAGCCTTGATCTTCTAGTTAGAGGCCTTCAGTGAATACATTGAGAAAAACTAGGCTTCAGGGAGGCAAGAAAAAGGCCCATGGAGGAAAGTTTGTATTTCTGGCGGAAAGACCTGGATTAGGGGCTAGAACATTCAGCTTCATATCACCACGAGGAAGGCATTCATCCCTGAGTCACTGCTTACTGATCTGCAAAGGGAAATCATAGCAATATCAGCCCACTCGTGAAAATAAAATGAAACAACAGATGTGCAAAACTATGAAATACCTTTTAGATGGAAGATATTGTAGTTGATAAGGCATTTTCATTCACACCTGGCTTCGACTGGTTTTATTGTGAACGTGAATAAGTATTTTAAGCAACTACTACTGGATGATAAGCTAAAAAGGATTTTTTTTAAGATTTTATTTATTTATTTGACAGAAAGTGAGTGAGCAGGAGAGAGGCAGGGAGCAAGCACAGGCAGGGGGAACTGCAAGCAGGGGAGAAGCAAGCTCCCCACTGAGCAAGGAGTCCCATCTAAGGCTCTATCCCAGGACCCTGGGATCACCACCCAAGCCAAAGGCAGCTGCCCAACCAAGTGAGCCACTCAGGCACGCTGCTAAAAGGGTTTTTTAAATTTCTTATTTTTTAAAAAATACTGTGCATATTTTGCGTGCTCTTAAAAAATAAAAGTAGAGGGGCGCCTGGGTGGCTCAGTTGGTTAAGCAACTGCCTTCGGCTCAGGTCATGATCTCGGAGACCTGGGATCAAGTCCCACATCGGGCTCCCTGCTCAGCGGGAGACCTGCTTCTCCCTCTCTCACTCCCCTTGCTTGTGTTCCCTCTCTGGCTGTGTTTCTCTCTGTCAAATAAATAAAATCTTAAAAAAAATTAAAAAAAAATAAATAAAAGATTTAAAAAAAATAAAAAAAAATAAAAGTAGAAATGATACACATTTTTATTTGGACTGCTTTTTAGGAGGCAATTATTTCATTTAAAAATAAAGAGATAAACATAAAAATCAGACAAAGATATGGCAAGAAAAAACCACAGACTGATATTTTTCATAAACATGGTACAAAAATCCTCAAAAGAATTTTAATAAATCAAATCCAACAATGCATACAATTATACACCACAACTAAGTGAGATTTATCCCAGGTGTGCAGTCTCAACATTTGAAAATCAATTAGTGCAATCCACCATAACAATAGGCTAAAGAAGAAAAATCATATGATCTTATCAATAGATTCAGAGAAGGCATCTGACAGAATCTAAAACTCATTCATAATAAAAAATTTTCAACAAACCAGGAATATAGGAACATTTTCTCAAATTAATCAAGGAAATCTACCAAAAAAACCCCAAACCAACCCTACAGTTAATATCACTTAATTGTGAGAAACTCAAATCTTTCCTGCTAAGGTCAAGGAAAATAGTGAAAACAAATGGAATTTGAAATTAAAAACATATTCCCATTTACTTTAGCATACCTCCAAAATGAAATATTCAGATATAAATCTAACAAAATATGTATAAAAGGAAAACTACAAAACTGGTGGAAGATACCAAAGAAGAACTAAATAGATGGAGAGATAGCCCATGTTCATGGATAGGGAGACTCAATATCGTCAATGTCATTTCTTCCTAATTTGATCTATAGACTCAATATGATCTCAGTTAAAAAATCCCAGCAGGTTATTTTATGGATATTGACAAACTGATTTGAAAGTTCATATGGAAAAGCAAAAGACTCAAAATAACCAACACAACATGGAAAGAGAAGAACCAAATCAAAGAACTGACACTACCCAACTTCAAAAAATTACTCTAAATCCACTGTGATCAAGACAGCCTGATTTTGGCAATGGAACAAATAAATAGATCAGTGGAACAGAATAGAGAGTCCAGCAATAGACCTTCATAAATATAATCATGTGATTTTTGGGAAAAGAGCAAAGGCAATACAATAAAGCAAAGATAATTTTTTTAACAGATGAGGCAAGATATCCATGTACAAAAAATGAATCTAGGTAGACAAAGACCTTACACCCCCTCACAAATATTAACTCAAAATGGACTAAAATCTAACTGTAAAATGCATAAAACTCCTAGAAAATAAGAGGAGAATATCTGGATGACCTTGGGTTTGGAGATGAATTTTAAATTCAACACCAAGGACACAATCCATAAAAAAAATCGATAAACTGGATCTCATTAAAATGAAAACCTTCTGTTCTGTGAAAGGCAATGTCAGAAGAATTAGAAGGCAAGCCTTGGAGGAAATATTTCCAAAACACACATCTGTTAAAAGACTATTATCCTAAAGTACACAGAATTTTAAAACTCATCAATAAAAAAATGAACAACCCAGTTGAAATATAAGCAAAAGATCTGAACAGACAACTCACCAAAGAAGATGTACAGATGGCCAGTAAGCATAGGAAAAAATGTTCAACATCACGTGCCCTGGGAAATGCAAATTAAAGGCATAATGAGATACCACCACACAATTATTAGAATGGCCAAAATCCAGAATGCTGACAATGCTGTTAGGGATGTGAGGCAGCAGAAGTTCTCATTCTTTGCTGGTGGGAATGAAAAATGGTGCAGCCATTTTGGAAGACAGTGGGTGGTTTCTTACAAAACTAAACATGCTCTTACCATGAGATCCAGCAATTATGATCCTTGGCATTTACCCAAAGGATCTGAAAACTTAACATCCACACAAAAACCTTCACATAGATATTTATAGAGCTTTTTTCATAATTGCCCAAACTTGGAAGCAACCAAAGTGTCCTTCAGTGGGTGAATGGATAAATTAACAGTGGTCCATCCAGACAATGGATTGTTATCCAGAGCTAAAAAGAAATGAACTATGCAACCATGGGAAGACATGGAGGAAACTTAAATGCCTATCAGTCAGTGAAAGAAGCCAATCTGAAAGGACCACATAGTGTAGGATTCCAACTATAGGATATTTTGAAAAAGGCAACAATATGGAGACAATAAAAAGATGAGTTATTACCATGGATTGTATTAGGGGCAAGATGAGTGGGCAGAATACAAGAGATTTTTAAGGCAGTAAAACTACTCTGTGTGATGTCATCATGGTAGATACATGATATACATTTGTGCGACTCATCAAATGCACACCAGCGAGAGTGACCCTCGTGTAAACTGTGGGTGACTATGAGGTGTCAGTGTGGGGTCACCTGTTGGAACAAATGCAGGGCTCTGGTGGGGGTGCTAGTGACCGGCCGGACATGCACGCGTTGGAGGAGGGGTCTATAGGAAATCTCTGTATTTAATTCTGCTATGAACCTAAAAATAAAGTTCACTCACTTAAAAAAGTAACAAAGTAAAAAAAATCATTTTGCAAGATTACATTTGTACTGTGATAATGCACCCATGTACACACACATAAGGTAAGAGGACACATTGAAATGTGTGTAGAAATAGAGAAACATCTAAGGATAGCTAAAGGGATTACCTTTGGGGAACAGGAAAAGGGAGAGCAGCCAAAGGAAATTTATCTGAAGTATTCTTTTTTTTTTTTTTTAAGAGAATGAAATTTTAACTTCTGTAATGAACAGGGATGAGGAATATAAGACTAAGTGAGCTATTGTTTGCCAGAACCAGAGTGCCAACTCTCAGTGTCTGGGGATACGGGGGGCACAGCACGCGTTTCTCATAAACCATGCCGCAAACAAGAAATCGGGGAGGGAACACGAAGATGGCCTAGCTCCAACATCTTGACAGCAGACCCTGGTTCAAAGGCAGAAGGGATCCTGGCACCAAGAGCTAGAAGGCAAGGACCCTGATGGCTGTGGGTCAAGGTCATTCACAGGTGCCAAGGGCAATCACATCCAGAACTTGAGCTTCTCAGAGTAGACAATGGGCAAAACTGTCTCCCTTCTGCTCTGTTCCTGGGTGGTCGGAAACCAGGAATGCCACATCAGCTTCTCATCCTGAAATCAGAAAGATGGTGCTCAAGAGAATGATCTGGGAAATGGTGCCCTTTCTCTTTCTGGATCTTTACTGTGAACATAGAGCTTTGGTGTTTGTTTTGTTAGGTTGCTCCAGAAGGGGTCTTGAAAGAGGTGGGGCAAGGCATCTGGCTTGAAGGCTATCAGTGTAGATTGAGGGCCAAGATTTTCTTTCCAGAAACTTCATACATAACTGAAATGTTTCAGGCATGGAATTGTTAGCATGTCCTCAGTTTCCCTGGCTTTGAGAGGCTCATGTTCATACCCTTGACATAGATCTGTCTGTGTCAATCCAAGGAGGCCTCCCAGACCTTGGGCTGAAAGCGGCTCATCTCCTGTCATGGGATCCCTTGTCACTGCCACATGCGGTGGGGCCGTTCTCTCACCGCATTTGCCGTCCCACCTGGCCAGTCTGACTCCTCTGGAATGGGGAGCCTCTACCTTGGAACAGGGAACTCTTTCCAAACCCGTGGTTCCACCGTGCAGAGCTCAAGGGCATGAAAGGCCTGGGGTCTGAGCGGACCACCCCCCCCTCCAGGGCCCTTGCTGATCCGCCAGCGCTGAAAGGGACACCTGCTGACTTTCCTCCCAGGAGGGTATCCGCCCAAGTCATGTTCTGACACACCCTGCTGGTCCTGACTTCGAGCACAGGTCCCGCAAGGCGCGGAGGCTCCCGCGGACCCCGCCACTTGCACAGGAAGCCCCCCGGAGCAGGTGCAGGTCAGAGCCTCGCCGCGGACGCCCGCCAGACGCCTCCCGCGCCCCGGCCAGTGCCCAAAGGTGTGAACCATAGAGGTGGGAGGACCGGAAACGCCCACAACCAGGCCTTCAGGAGCCCTCCCAGCTGCTTCTCCAGTGCGCCCTCTGCCCTTCCTCCCCATTCACACACTGGCTCTAAGGCAGCCTATCGCCCTTTCTACGTGCGAGCCTCCGTGTGCCCGGCCCGCGGAAGGCCGTGCCTCTGTCTCCGGACTCCGCCATCTGTCAGGAAGGTAAGACCTACTTGCAAATAGGAATGGAACTGTCCGTCAGTCGGAGGAGCCCTGGCATGAAGTGGCACCCCTGGGTCCTGCCCGGGGAGGGAGGGAGCGCTGCAGCCACAGGGGGCAACACCTGAGCAAGGTTTCCAGCTTCGGTAGGAAAGCCCTGTCTTCCCAGCAGAGGCCACACTTGGACTTGATTTAACGAAGGTGTAAGTGACTATGACCGGGTTCCTTACTCATGCACGGGGACCAGCCTACATAGCTTTTCCCCGATGTTGCTGAGGGAGGTCAGACAGTTCCTAGAGACGGGTCTTCCGGGGGGGTTGAGTCAATCCACCGAGTAGCGGAATATCCGAAGGTGCGAGCTGCAGTACTAAGGGCCGGCCTCTCAACCGCGGAGATCTCCACCGGAAACGTCCTGTGATGGTGGCCCTGTGGGGGCCAGCTGTCTGTCCTTCTGGGTGCAGCCTGGGCCCTACAAAGAAGTATGAGCTCCCTGCCCAGTGGGAGAGGTGTCACGATGCCTTCAAAGGGACTGGAATTTTTGCAGAGTAGACCGGCCAGCTAGCCCCATGGGACTAGGGAGTGGTATTTGGATTCAGGAGTTTCTTGCTGGATCTGCGGCTGGGTGTGGTGGTTGGTGGCTAGCTGTGTTAAGGGACAGTCACCATTGTCCCGCCACCCGGTCAGGGGCCTGTGGCAGAGCCCGAGCAGGTGTGACTGTGGACCAGCGTGTGGGGGACAGGCACTGGGGAATTGGAAGGCTCCTCCCCCCCATTGGGGAGCGCCCTTGTGTGCGCAGGGCAGCTGGGTGGAGCCGGCGGGACTTGGGCCTGGGAAGGGCATGGCAGTGAGGTCTGGGGGCAGGTCCTGTCCTCCATCATCTTCTGGAGCTTCGTGGCCACAGCTGTGGGACAGACCCTTGTGCACACGAGCTCCAGGAGGTCCAGGACACCAGGGGACCCGTGAGTAGATGCTGAGTAAGGAGCCCCAACCTCTGCTCCCGGAGCCTCTGGCTGAACCAGTTCCCAGCCCTCTCTCCCCTCTCCATGCATTCAGAGGGACAGCTGTCGTCTCCCGGCCCTCCAAGCGGTACGGCCGGTGCCCCGGGTCAGTACAGACACAGAGCTGACTCCTTTTGTTTTTTAATTAACACCGAGTGCCTGTTCCACACAAATGAGGAAACACTTGCTCCTTGGGTCCCTCCTTCACAGGGAGCACGGGGCATTTGCTAAATCGTTTACCTGCTCATTTGTGTCTGCTAACGAGCTGCCCACCATGGGAATTTCCCCTTCTGAAGAGGACAGGGACTCCCAGAAAACCCAGGGTTGTGGAAGACGGGGCTGCCCTGAGAACTAGGGTGCACACGGCTCAATGAAACGCACGACCCCTCGAATGCCTGCCCTGTGCCACAGGCCTTCCATATCGTCTCAGAAAACTAGCTCAGCTGCCCTTGGTGGGACAGTGGCTGGGAAGTCGCCCTCCACCCGGCAGGAGCTCCGCAGGTGGGAGTCATCCTTGGGCCAGGTGTCTTGCTTTGATCAGTTTCGTGCCTCCTTCCTCCTCAGTTGGGTCCTTCGGGTGGTTCCTCCTGCTTTTCTTACTCTTGCCTCCTTCCAGGGCCCTCCTCTCTTAGGGCATTAAGGGGGCTGAGGAGACTAGGGCAGGTGGAATAGAACCGGCAGGACAGAGAAGGCTTGCCGGAGGCCGGCCCCCAGCCTGGTGTGATTCCTTCTTGTGATTCCACAAGCCGGTTCAGAGATGGTTTTGAAGGCAGAGCTGAGGACCCCGTCCCCTCCTGCAGGGAGCCTTCTGAGATTAGTCCCACCTCAGGATGGCCCGTGTTCTATCATCAGTCTTCTTGCTTATATGGGACTCGATTTCTATATTTGGCACTTAAAAGGTTATCCATGGAAATAGTTCACAAAAGTTTCATACACCTTTCTAAAACATAGAATGAATAGCTCTTCAGCTGAGGACCTAAGTGCTTGAACATTTAGGACCTTCCCTTTTCCTTCAAGGATGCCTGGGGAGATGAGTCCTGCCTCTCTGTGTCTCTTCCTGGGACTCCCTCGTGCCCCTGGCCTCTGCTCTGCCCAAAGGAAACAAGAACAGCTGCTTCATGAGATGCTACCAGGACGTTATCAGGAATGGGAAATAAGATAGCAGACGACAGCTATCATTTTCTAGGGCATAGTGGGTATTCGATTAATATGACAGTGGATCGATGTATCCATATCCAAATTCTGAGTATCTACTGATGAATTACTGATGCTGGCTCTTGGTGAATTCTCATGGCATAGTCGTTGAGACCGGGGAGATATTGGTGATGGGGAAAGACGCTCTCCAGGAAGCCAGTAGGCTCATGGGGGCTCCCGGAAGTTCCAGACTTCACTCTGTGGGCAATCAAGCTTATTCTAAGACATCTGAAGTGCCATGATGGTCCCTGGATGCTTTCTGGTCATGGTGGGTGAGCTCGAGTTATCCCCAGAGTAGAGGAAGAGTGTCTCTTATTGGCTGAGTTTCCAAAACTGTGGCTCTGAAGATTGAGGGCCCAACTTCCTATGCATGAGACCATCTCACTGACTCAAGCCTCGATGTTTCCACGCCCCCAGAAGGGCCCCTGCTGGTGTCCCTCGAGGTGGCTTGGGCTTGCCCATCTCAGCTTCTGTCTCTGGTCTGGCCTGACTACAAGTAAAAGGGTGGAAGACAGAAAATGCAGACGCTGTTTCTGAAGTCAAGGGGCAGAATTCAGAGAGAGGACGGAGCTCCGCTTGGATGCCAGAGTGGAGAGCCCCTCCCCCACAGCACACTTCCTGTTCCGTTCTGTGTTTGCGCAGGTTGAACATGTGGGGCTCGGGGAAACTAGGAAGGGGAACTCCCAAGGTAGAGACAGGTTTGATTCCACAGGAAAAGACAAGCACAGTCTTGTTAAGAAGTATGTTTATGTCTGATCTACAGCAGTTTTTAGTTAATTAACTTGTGTATTAGTTTTGTAGCTATAGTTCAGCGATTCACCAGCTGCATATAAGGCCCAGCGCTCATTCCATCTGGCTCACTCATCAGCCTCGCTAATGCCCACCCCCAGTGACCCCATCCCCTACCCCTACCCTCCAGCAATCTTCAGTTTGTTTTCTGTAGTTAAGAGTCCCTCATGGGAGGTTCCCTTATGGGGGCGCCTGAGTGGCTCAGTTGGTTAAGCAACTGCCTTCAGCTTAGGTCATGATGCCAGAGAACCAGGATCAAGTCCTGCATCAGGCTCCCAGCTCCACGGGGAGTCTGTTTTTTTCTCTGACCTTTCCCCTCTCATGCACTCTCTCTCTCACACACACAAATACATAAAAATAAACTCTTTTTAAAAAAAGAGTCCCTTATGGTTTGTCTTCCTCTCAATTTTCATCTGATTTTATTTTTCCCTCCCTTTCCCTATGAGCCTCTATTTTGTTTCTTAAATTCCACATGTGAGTGAGATCTTAGCATAATTGTCTTTCTCTGACTGATCTATTTTGCTCAGCATAATACCCTCCACTTCCAAGCACGTCATTACCAATGGCAAGATTTAGTCTTGATGGCCGCGTGGTATTCCGTTGTATGTATACCCCACATCTTCTTTATCCATTCATTTGCGATGGCCATCGGGGCTCCCTCCGTAGTTTGGCTATCTATGGCGGACACTACTCCTGTTTTATGACAATGCAAGTCCCTTCTCCGTCCCTCCCTCCCTTCCCTCCCCCTTCCCAGGGCCACGCTGTATGTCTTTAAAAGTCGGTCAGCCTCCCCCTTTCTCTTCCATTCTTCAGGTATCCATTGAGCTTCTCACATTTTATTTGTATTTGGAAATTTTAGCTAAAGAATTTGTTTCGCGGTTCTTCTTGGCAGCACATGGCTCCTCTGTCACCTCCCGTTGGGCCCCCTTCATCCGATGAGGGTTCTCGGAGGCTGATCTGCCGCACCTGACGGCGGCAGCACGGGGAGACGCCACGTCAGCGGGGCCACAGGGACGAGGAGCCGCGCGGCGCCCGGCGCTGCCCCAGCACCAGCCACGACTCAGCACGGGGACACCTTGCAGGGCAGCGTGGGGGGCGTGGGGGGCGGGTGCCAAGACAACAGAGCTGCCGTCGCAGACTTGGGGTGCTGCGCACTGTGGGTGCCGTCCGCGTTCCCCACACACAGTCCTCGTAATTGCACCGGCGTGTTTTCTCACTCTTGTGCCAAGTAGCCGAGTTTACTCCCTAGGTCACTGCGCCTCGGCCTCTGGGACCGGGTGGGCTGTCCCATCCCCGCTCACGCGCCGGCCTGACTCGGAGGCTGTCTTCTCCTCACCATTGAAAGCTGTCGAGTCCCATGGAGCCGGTGTGACCTATGAGCTGTGACAAAGAGCTCTGGGCAGGGGAGCAGGCGCCTCGGCTCCCCCAGCTCTGCCGAGAAGGGCTGCCCCTCGGCCTGCGTCTGGCACGTTCTTGGAGTCTCACCGGCCTGTGCTCAGAGGGGAGAGGAGTGCCCGATGCCCGTGCGACTGGAGGTGACTGTAGGCATTGAAACAGGGGTGACGAGGGGGCTGTGCTCCGTAAACTGTACGAACTGTATAAATGTGAAGTGTGACCTCGTCCTTTCCGTATCAGCGAATATAGATATTCCCACTTCTAGAGTCCCCCCTGGATAGCGGAGAATCTGACTTAATTTTATTTCTGTGGGAAATGCAGATTCACCAGATGAAATCACGTGGACTGTCTTCACTTTACAGAGGGGCACGCATGTGACTGCTCCCGCTGGCAGGTGCCGGGAGGTGTAGGGTTGATTGGGCTGGCTCGCAGGGCAGGTGGTTTTCTGGCCTGGCCGTGTAGACGCCGTCTGGGGAAGGCTGTCTATAGACACGAAGGCTATCAGTGCCCCTCATGCGTATTTGGCCTCACGGTGCCTTAGAGGGGACCCTCTCTGGCTTATCCTTCTGAGCAGAGAATCGGACAGTCCCTGCTTGGGGCCCGAGGCAGCCTGCTCTTCTGGCCAGACGGTGACAAAGTCGTCACACAGGGGACCAAAGCCAATCAAAAAATGCCGTTTGTTCACAAAACAGATTTTTTTCAGAGAAGCCGGAAGCTTTCTGCTCACTGAGAGCACAGAAGGCCAGCTCTTCCTTCTTCACCGAGCTAAGTAGTTCCAGGGGTCGGGGGAGGGGCAGCGGTCCACGTGAGTTAACTACTAATATTGCACCATGGACACTGTGCTTACACACACGTCTGAGGGAGGGCTTTTGAGGCTGTTGAAAATAACATTTAATGATCTCTGGTTTCCTTAAATATTTTATTTTACAAACTGTTTTCCCTTAAAATCCTATATGAAAAAATTGCACTTGTATCCATTTTATGTTATTGAACACGAACCTTGGTTTCTAGCCATCGGGATGTGGTTTGTTTGGGGCTGCCTGGGTGGTTCATTTGTTAAGTGTCTGCCTTCAGCTCAGGTCATGATCCCAGGGTCCTGGGGTGGAGCCCCACATCGGGCTCCCTGCTGGGTAGGGAGTCTGCCTTTCCCTCTCCCTCTGCACCTCCCCCACTCGAACTCTCTCCCTTGCTCACTCTCTCTCTGTCAAATAAATAAATAAGTATATATATAAATATATAAATAAAATCTTTAAAAAGAGAGAGAGATTTTATTCTAACTGAATTCAGCTTACTTGGGAAGGAGGACTGCCCGCCTGTTTAAAACTCAGTGCTTAGTTTAGCGCCTCTGACCATATGATATGTGTATCGGCCAGGCTTCTCCAGAGACACAGAAGAGAAAGAGACAGAGATTGTGAGATTTCAGGGCTGGCTCATGAGGCGGTGGGGGCTGGCAGACAGGAGGCCTGTGGATTCCGCAGGCCCGATCCTGAATTCCGCAGGGCAACGGGTGGGAAACTCAGGCCAGTTTTCTGCGTGGCAGTCTTGAGAATTCCTTCTTTGGGAAACCGCCATTTGCCTTCAACTGATTGGAATAGGCCCACCTACACGGTAGAGGGTGATTTTGCTGAAAGCCTGCTGATCTGGGTGTCAATCACACCTTAAACAAAGCTTCGCAATAACGTCTAGACTGGTGTTCGACCAAATGACTGGACGGCACAGTGTGTCATCAGCAACACATAAAATTAACCATCCCAAACTCGAAAGCAGCCTTTGAGAATGCCAGTCGCATAACTAAAATCTCAGCAAGAATAAGTCTACGCGATGTCTTCACTACGAGCCAGCCGCCTGCGCCCATTTTCTCCCAGAAGAAAAAAAAGATCACATTGTGATCTCATGTCCCAGCAGCGACTTAACGTGGCTCGTCATGATGTCATTCAGGGGACACGCTGAAGCAGGGTACAAGGCCACATTTTAGACTCTGAAATAAGTGCTTTTATTGTGTGTTTTCATGTTAATTATGGGCAGCACAAGCATCTTGTGCACCTAGAAACCTGATGAATAATGAGTAATACCGTCACTGATGCATTTCCTTGTCCAAGAACAGACTCTCAAGAAAACCCAGAACTGATTCATTGCTCCCGAAAGTTCAGGGTGCTTTTAGCAAAGTATCAAAAACAACAGAAAAACCAGACCTCAAAATCCAAAAACCAAAACACCTTCCAAATCTAAGTAAAATGCTTTACCTGGGAAATTGTGCCAAAATATGACACCAGTCCGTTCTAAAAACCAGCTGAACTCTGACAGCAGTGGTGGGAGACTTGTAAGTTTGGGGAGCGCTTTGTGGTCTCGTGGGGGCGTCGGTGCCTGCACGGCCGGGCGCTAATGGGAGCTGTGACCGTAGATCCCGCCCAGCAAGAGAGGGCCACACACATGAGGGTCCCAGTAGACCCAGAGCTGGGGGCACTGCGGATTTTCTCAGAGAGCTCCCACTTTTCCTCAGAGGCGTTGTCATAAACCTTTCCCCATCAAGATGAGGAGCTGCCCCTAGAGAGGCTCCTGGGTGGCTCAGTTGGTTAAGCGACTGCCTTCGGCTCAGGTCATGGTCCCGGAGACCCGGGATCGAGCCCCACATCGGGCTCCCTGCTCGGCGGGAAGCCTCCGTCTCCCTCTCTCACTCCCCCTGCTTGTGTTCCCTCTCTGGCTGTGTTTCTCTCTGTCAAATATAAATAAAATATTTTAATAAAAAAAAAAAAAGGAGCTTCCCCTAGGAACTCGCTAGTGGGAACCCCCGGGGCAGAGAGGGGAGGGACCCTTGGAGTGGCCTGTGTGGCAGAGCGGCCTGGGGAGTGCGGTCTTCGGGACTGATCATCGGGTTGTCCTGGGAGAAGAGCGAGGGCAGCAGGTGCAGAGCACTGGGGTGTGTGTGCGGCTTCTGGCCCAGCACCCACCTCAGGGACACCCATGAGGCTCAGTGTCCCCACCTCTCCTGGTCCCCAGGCTGCCACCGACAGCCCCCGCCCGGAACGGACACTCTGCAGAAGTCGGAACAAGTCTTGAAACCATAGCTGAGCGGTGGGTCTTCCTGAAATGGCCAGTTGAGTCAAGCTGAGCTGATTCTACTCTCTTTCTGCAGCTCCTCTCTCCGCCACTGAGCCCCGGGGACCAAGAATCTTCAGTGATTCGTCCCTCAACGTCACCCCCCTTGTTTTCAAGTCCTGAAATTAAACTGGTAACCAGCTAATTAATAATCAAAATGTACTTCTTAGCCTGTGGTGGGCCCCAGGCTGGGGTGAGTTATGTGCGGAGGAGAGGAGACGGGGAAGTGAGACACTGTGGTTTTAGTCTCTCAAAGACTCTAGAACATTATGGTTTATTTAGGGTAGGGTGGGAAGAGAAGTGCGGGCACGCCTGTGTGCGCACACACACATGCACACACATGCACATACATACACACACACGCACACCCACACGCGCATGCACACATGCACACGCACACACACGCACGAACACACATGCACACATGCGCGCACACGCATGCACGCATGCACACACACGCACACGCACACATGCACACACGGAACAACTGGGAACAGAGGAGAACAGGAACCATCTCCTGTGTGTCACACACTGTTCGAGCTTTCAGGAGCGCAGCATGGCCTCAAGCTATGGGGCATGCTTTCACCGTGGCATCGCAGAGCCATTTTAAAAGCAGCGAGAAGGAAACATTGGTGTGAGGGTCCAGCCTGGGGAGCGGCTGTCTCCGAGAGGCAGAGGAGAGCAGCGCCGAGGCGGACCGCCCCTGCTCGCTGGAGTCAGGGGAAGTTCAGGAGCCGGGGAAGGAGGAAACTTCCTTGGAGTGCTCTGGAAGTTTGCATAGTGTGAGGGCAGGACACATGCCTGGGGGATCCTTTCCCAGTCTGTGCCCCCCTCCTGAATTTCTTTCCTTTGCTGTGCAAGTATATGAATTCCTTTCTAAAGCTGTTAAAAGGAATCTGTTGAACTTCTTACAAAGACTCAAAACAAGCAGTCTTAACAACAGCCGCCTCTCCGGCAAGCTTCAGGATGCTGCTGCCTGATGCTTCCCCACCACTGCTGGGAGGGCCCCGGGCCGCAAGCTGGCTTCCTGGAGCGTCTTCCCTCGCTACGGATGGTCCTCGCCGGGCGGGACTGCCCGCCTAGCCTCGCACACGGAGCAGCGCCAAGCCCCGGTCCGGCCCCGGCCTCAGCATTCAGACTCCCCAGCAGGTGCAACGTCGGAGACACTCAGGGTGCCCACCTGTGTCACAGGCTCCCTCCCGAGGCCCCGTGGCTCCATGACTGCTCCCAGATAGCAGCTCTCTGCCGGGGGTCAGGACATGGGGGGGGAGGGGGTGCCCTGAACATTGTTTTGTCTCGATATTTACAACAAAACTTGCAAATGTTTAACAGAGCGTTTCCTGTGTGCAGAAGGCTTTGTGTGTTTACAGAAGTATATTAGATATTTCCCAGAGCAGAGAGACAGGAAACTGAGGCACAGAGTGGTTACGGGACTCGCCCGCGGTCGTCATGCCTGTCTGCAGGGGAGCAGGAGTAAGAAGTGGGCAGCTGGCTCCCAAGTCCTCGCGGGGGTCCCGACAGCGTATTCTAGAAAGCCTGGCATATCAAAATATAAAAACGGGAGAAAGCTATTTGTAACCCCGGAAGATCGCCTCCTAGCTGTCCTGTTTCCGCACACACACTGTCCGGATTGCAAGGGTAACCCATGTTCACTTTCACGTCCCGACCTCTGTGTTTTGCTCCGTAGTTTTCCCGCCTGCTGGTTTTCTAGGCTGCATGGTCACTGGCTCGCGGGTGGCCCTTTGCCCCCCACCCCATTCCCCTCTCGCTGGGTATTGAGGCTGCTTCCAATTCTTCACTAAGAGAAATAATGCTTCGGCGAACATCTTTGTGTATCTTCCCATCATTTCTTAGGATTAATTGCTAATAACAATAACAGAATTAAAAAGGTATCGAGATCTACCTACTAGTTTAAAGGAAAATCATATAAACCTAAGGAACAGGCCATTGTTAGGTTATTTAAATAATCTCAGAGCAGGACAACTCATTTTTATGTGCACACATTATATGAGGACATTTCAAAAAAGAAAGATTAAAATGAACAAGCCAAAAAGACAGATCATTTCAGACTAATACCCCTTATGAAAATTAATATAAAATTTTTCATTGAAAATATGAGCCCATAAATCTGTGGTAATTAAAAAAAAAAAAAACAAAAACAGAGAACAATGTACTGCAACCAAGTAGGCTTTGTTCTTAGAAAGCAAGGGTACACTACATATAGAGACTAAAGGGTATAAATATTATGTTCCTTCAGGTAGACATTAAAGTAGCAATTAAAAATTTCACAGCCATTCCCGATAAGATCTTTATTAATCAAAATTATGAAAAATTTCTAGGAAGTGATTGAAGATTTGAGAAAGAAGCAGACAACATGGGCCATATGATCATCAACTATTTTGGAGTTTCAGTTAGAACAGGAAAAAAACAAGAAGATACTGGAAATGGAAAGATAATATTATCTCTGTGAGTAGATTACATGGTCGTAGACTTAGAAAAGCCCTAAAACTTTGCCAAAATATAACATCGGTATGTCAGAAAGTCGCTGAAGTGTTTAAAAAGAATTCTCCTTTTCTGTGTTCATGGACACATAGCATCGTGTTATATTTTCTGCAAATAATTCACAGCAGTAATAATGATTGTATCACACCTAACGTTTAACATAAAAAGAAATGTACATGTTGGGACACCTGGGTGGCTCAGTCCTTAAGCGACTGCCTTCGGCTCAGGTCATGATCCCGGAGACCTGGGATCGAGTCCCGCATTGGCCTCCCCACTTGGCGGGAGGCCTGCTTCTCCCTCTCTCGTTCCCCCTGCTTCTGCTCTCTCTCTCGCTGTGTCTCTCTCGGTCAAGTAAATAAATAAAACCTTAAAAAAAAAAAAAAAGAAAAGAAATGTACATGAGTTAAAGTAAATCAGTTACTGGAAAATGAAAAGGAGAGCCTGAGAAACATGAGACTATAGTGTGTGCTCACAAGGAAACTCAGTATTCTAGAGAGGTCCGTTTCCCCTCGATTAACCTCTAAGTTAAATCCAAATCTCACTTTTGTATTGGAAAATATGCAGTTAATCTGGAAGTGAAATATCCTGGGGTCGCTAAGAAAAGTTTGCAAAAGAAGGATGAGTGCCTTAGACCCTCTCCAGTGAGCTAGCTGTCATGAAATAGTTCTAATGGGCAGAGACATGAGTGGCTTTTGGAACAAAATAAAGAGTAGGAATTAGATTCACGCCCATTTAGGGATTTTATAGCTGCATGATAGAGATTATATTAAAGTCTAAGGATTATATGATACAAATTTGATTAGACGGTAAATAATAAGAGACATTGGCTATCTTTAGAGAAAAGAAAAAAGTTGGCGGCCCATCTTACCGACCCATAAAATGAGGTCTCGAAAGATTAATCTAGGTATATATATTAGAAAATAAAAACATAAACTAGGGGAAAATATCTTAATTTGGGGGTGCACAATGTTTTATTGTTTTAGCATAAGACCAAGACCAAAAAACTATAAAGGAAAATATAATTGATTTGGGCCAGAGTCATCACATGAAATAAATGGTAAGTGGGAAACACATAATTTATCCAATAGGTGAAATATTAATCTTCCTAATACATAAAAATCGAAAGGCCAAAAGGAGAAGGCAACTGAAGACAGAAATGTACCGAATAGGGGCACCTGGGGGGCTCAGACGTTGAGCATCTGCCTTCAGCTCAGGTCATGGTCCCGGAGACCCGGGTTCGAGCCCTGTATCCGGCTCCCTGCTCAGCGGGAAAGCCCTCTTCTCCCTCTCTCAGTCCCCCTGCTTGTGTTCCCTCTCTGGCTGTGCTTCTCTCTGTCAAATAAATAAATAAAATCTTTAAAAAGAAAAGAAAAAAGAAAGGTGCAGAACCTGCCAAAAACTGGTCCTTAGAAACAGAAACACTCTACGGATGAATGAAAGGGGCCGAGGATTGATGAACACAAGTGAAGAGAGCTGGTATTAATCTTCACCTATTAGACTGGCAAAGACTAAAATATTAATACTATCTTTTTTAAAAAAATATTATATTTATTTATTTTGGCAGAGAGAGAGATCACAGGTAGGCAGAGAGGCAGGCAGAGAAAGAGGGGGAAAGCAGGCTCCCTGCCAAGCAGAGAGCCTGATGCGGGGCCTCCATCCCAGGACCCTGATGCGGGGCCTCCATCCCAGGACCCTGAGATCATGGCCTGAGCCGAAGGCAGAGGCTTAACCTTCTGAGCCACCGAGGCGCCCTAATACTACCTTTATGATAAAAATGTGAATGACAGGCACATACTGTGGTATGAAAACGAACAATATTTATCAAACTGTTAAATATGTTTACCTTTTATCCTTGGTGATTCCACATACAGGAATTCATCGTTAAAGCACCCAGTGTGTGCCCACAGTCCAATTTTCATTACATATGTGTCTAACAATATCTCTTGAAGAATTTTTTAACATGAAAAATTTAAAATATCCCAGTGTCCATCAGAAAGAGGCCATGTAAATAAATCATACTGTGGTCAGACCGTGGGATTTCATGCCATTGTTAATAAACGTGACGTGAGTCTGTACATCATTCACACACACACACACACACACACACACACACACACACACATTTCTGAGCCACAGAACATGTGCGCAGCCTTCTCCGTTTCCGTACGTGTGTGTATGTCCAAGGGTCACACCCTGTACGCACGCACACGGCCTATGTCAGAAACACAGACACACACATAGGAAACATATGTATCCACTTCCAAATGGATGGTAAACGTCCAGGTAGGACTATCCAACCCTCGGAACTGCGAATCCATGGGAGTTACGGAAGTGTTCGTGTTCACTGTCTACTCTTTACTTTTGCATCATTTGAATTGTTTACAAGTAGGTTTCCCCTTACAGTGTTATAAAAACAGGGCAAATATTTGAAAGTGAAGATTAAAAGGCCAAAGGATCCGAACCCTTGTTTATAGAGCTGGGCATGCCGCGCCAAACTGCTTCCAGACGTGTTAGACCCGCTGACTCTGCCAGAGTTCTCCGCTGACCATATCTTGTCATTCCCTGATGAACACCGATCGTCATGGCTAGACTTCTAAGGAAAGTGCAGGGCAGCTCCTCAGTGGGGCCGAGTGAGTCTCTTGATCTGTGATTTATCTGCAACTCTTTCTCCTGCACCCAACTTGTCTCCACATCGGACCTAGAACAAACGCACGGGAAGAAAACACAACAGCCAACGCAAGCTCAAGTCCAATCCGGCTCTCTTGCTCAATATTTGGGCTCCTAACAAGTTCAGTGTTGAAATGAGTGGCCAACGTTTTAAGGGGAGAAGTAGTATGGGCTCTGCAAGGTGACCCACAGATTTCTCGCCCTCTCTGTGTGCACACCTGGCTTGCACACCCTCCTCTACAGTGACCCCTGCAGCACTCAGGCAGCCCTCCCTCCCTTTCTAATGCCAAATACTGTACTTGCTCTTTTTTTTTTAAAGATTTTATTTATTTATTTGACAGAGAGAAATACAGCCAGAGAGGGAACACAAGCAGGGGGAGCGAGAGAGGGAGAAGCAGCCTTCCCGCCGAGCAGGGAGCCCGATGTGGGGCTCGATCCTGGGACTCCGGGGTCATGACCTGAGCCAAAGGCAGTTGCTCAACCACTGAGCCCCCCAGGCCCCCCTGTACTTGCTCTACATGTCAGCTGCGTTCTCCTGTGAGAAGGCAAGCCCCTCCCACACAGGGCCGTTGGTCTGTTTTGTGTGTTGACAGAATCCAAGTGACGGGAACAATGTGTAGCGCATAGTAGGTGCTAGGAACTATCTGTTGGATGAACGAGGAGCTGCTTTTTTTCCTGCCGAGAGATGTCTAACAGTCTTTCCAAATGGCCACCCAAATCTCAAGGAGTCGATGGAAAATGTTTAATGGATGACAAGTCTTGAGCATAAGATATCAAGTTGAAAAGAGTAGTATCTCTTTGCTCACAGTTGAGATTCCTTGGATCTCAAGGCTGAGAGTCTGTGTAACCCAAACACAGATCAAAGTCCTGACTGTGCTCAGCAATACCCACTAAGTACTTTCTGGGCCTGGACATCATCAAGTCCAGCGACGGAACTCTCCAGGCCATGAAATATAAGCTTCAACTTAAAAGTCTGTCTTTTCTAAAACATGAACTTACCTTAATCCGAAATCTGCCTCACCGTGACTTCCGTACGTGTCCTAATTCAGCTTCTCCTGCATGCCCCTCCCATAAGTCGTATTTCCTTCCCACGTGGTGGGCTCCACGGCGATGTGCCGGTGGGGTGCTCCTTACGTGTCTCCCTCTCTGTGCCAATCATACTCATACTTCGGATTGCAAGTTGCAGGTGTCATTTCCCGTCTCCTCCTCCTCCACTGCTCACTTTCAGAGAGAGTCCGGTTTGCCCATGACCATGTCTTAGCCCGGGGTGAGAGCACCAGGAATGGACCGATGTCCATAAACACAGCACAGATCACATTCGCTTCTCAGAGTTCTCCTGTGGTTTGCTTGTTAGTGACCTCATGAGGCTCCACTCACTTTAAATGTGAAGATAAACTTTTCACAAGAACAGGGACATGGGACTAGCTTGCAAAGGCTTCTCGCTGTCACCATTTGGCACCAGATAGACTCTAGATGTGCAAAGGCAGACCTGATGCTTGAAGAGGAAAACTGCTTATGAATGCTCCATGAAATGGTTGAGACTCAGAAGTTGGGGGGCGTGACAGGACCCAGCAGTTAGAGCGTGAGTGATATGGTGACAGAGGCATCCATGCCGCCCCGAGACGTGGACACCCAGGTCCGTTCCCTCATCTCTAAAAGTTGAGTGAACTGGACGTGATCAAATCACTTGGGGGTTTAATTGAGAAGCCCTCCAATGTATTGAGCATGTTTTATCCAGTAAATAATGGTCATAATGATTTCCTTCGGCTTAAACAATTGTACTAAATAGGCTCAGGTGATGTTTCAACATTTAGTGACCCGTCTGGGTGCCAACGAAGCAGAATGGACAATGGCCGTGTCATAGCCACCAGAGCCAGGGAAACATGAGTCAGCCTGGGATTTCTGCTGTCTCCCAGAGAAACATACCCAGAGAGTCCACCATGCCAGGTAAACGTTCAGTATTTGAATGAGGAGGACGGCTTCAGTGTTGGGAGAGATGGACTTTCTTTTACTGTCTGTGCAGGGGAAGATGCGGCGCGGAGACCCTTTCCCACGGTCAAAACACCCATCCTTTAATCTTTGGAAAGCTTCCGCATGAAGTCTGTCCCTTAACAGGCTTTGCGAAGTGGCATCACATTTTCAAAACGTGTCTATGCCTCGTGATCTCCAACAGCATCACGTAAGGAAACAATATCTGGCCCTCTGTGCGGTCCCGCTGACACGACCTGCCTGCCATTCAGCCTGGGTCGAAGAGGGCATGAAGGCGATGTGGGTGGAGGGTCTCCCACTCGCACACCCGACCCCGCCGTCCGCTCAGGGAGGATGACCCAGCGTCAATGCTGGAAATGTACTGTGCACCTGTGAACGCTCCGAGGATAAATGTCTAAGCCATCGCTTGAATCCTGAACGCTGATGTTAACGTCATTAGCTTGGGGGGAGTCTGCCTCTGAGAGGCACAGCATGCACAAGCTACGCTGTCACTCTAGTGATTCACGGTGAACACACACCTCTGTCTTTTGGTGATTTAAACATACAGAATGTGCTGAGTCCCCAGGCGTTTGTGCGGAAACGCATTTCCGATCTCATGACATGTGCGCCCTGCCACGTAAGAATTAACTGCCCTCGATATTACTGGTGGGAGCACGCTGTGATATTCTGTGCCATTTCCATTCACATTGTATTAAAATGTCCATGATGCATTTTCTGTCAAAGAAAGTACCATTCTATAAAATTATTCACTAGCGCCATATGAAGATGTCAGACATTGCTAATATAACCCTCAAATTATTGCCTGGAGTGTCTTTAGGCTAAGAGACATATTTCCTAAGCTGTCGCACAAAGTGTCTTGTTCAGGCCATTCTTGGGGAAACGGTGTGAGTTTTACTTCATGCTTCTGTGGTGTCATCCCTAGTGAGAGACTTCTTTTTTCCGTTTTCAGTGGAAACTTGGCTATCTCACAAGTATAGAACTTGAACAACATAATAGTGAAGAAAAGAAGCTGTCTTATTTCCTTGATTTTTGACTTTCAACTTTGCTCCGCATCAAAAACTCATCAAAATGCACATTCCTGGGTCCAGCTTCAGCAATTCTAACTTCAAGGGTCTAAATGTGAGTCAAGTAGTCTGGCTTTTTGACAAGAGTCTCAATTTTTTTTTGCCAAATGTAGTGTGTAGGTCGTGTTTTGAGAAATATTGCTAAGTACGTTGATGCTACTAACATGTCTCTATATTCAATGTAAATTTCCTTTCCATTTTCCAGATTCCACTGAATCAGTCAAGCTCTACAGGTTTTCCTCCTCTTACTACCTCCTATTTCACCCATCCATCATACTTTCCTATCTGCCCATTCATATGACCACCCATCTACCCATCCTTCTCTCCTATCCATCCATCCTTCCATCCACAATCTAACCATTTTTGAAGGCTTATTATGTGTCTTGGGATTGGGGGATAAAAGAAAGACACAATCCTTGTCTTGAAGGGACTCAAAGACATAAGATGAATTCTTGATTACCCATCTTGTTTTTCCCTTTCGTCTATTACTGAGACTCTAAGCCATGCTCTGTTTTAAACAACCAAATAATAACAAAAAGAGTAAAATAAAACTGTTTTCAGGTTTATTTGAATCATTTACTATTACTTCCATCCATGATGATATTATTCATTAAAATTCACCAGTTATGTTGAATGATATGAATCTAAGATCTACAGAAAAAGGAGCCAGGATGGTCCTCTCTCACACACAGTGGTAGGGCTATGGACACATTGACTCTAGTGAAAGTCACCCGCTCTTGGATTAGCCCAGTTAGAACCAGAGTTTGCATTTTGAGAGATCTTATGGACCTGATTCTTCCTTTTACGGACTGCAAGGGTCATGTGTCCTGTGCAGGCCCCCAAGCAGCCTGGTACTCGTAATGTCCCACCACACTTTATTGTCTATCACCTTCTTTGTTTTTTTGTTTCTTTGTTTTCATTTTGGGATGAATAAATTTAATTTGACAAAAAAAAATTGTGCAAAATAGATTACATAGAGTCCCAATTCTAATGTTAAAGTCAGGTACCTACACTTTTTTGCATGTGGATAATACAAAAATGTACGTTCTAATTATGGAAGTCAAAGCCTAAAAAACTATTCTTTTTACAAAAATAATAAACCTGAGCCCATTAATACCTTGAAAAAATTATATTACCTGGGAATTCATTTGTGTCTAGTACAATTTTACTTATATCATTTGCATAACTTCTTTTCCCTTCAAAGTAATTTTTCATATATTAAATTGCCATAAGCACATCTGAAGAGTTAGGATATATTCACTGGTATATATAATCTCTAAGGCAGACTAAAAATCTACATTTTCCCCTTACATCAGGAATTTCAATGAGGTTGACAGCAGAAGTAGATTTTAATTGTAATTGGGGGAAAGATTTCTACTTTCTTAAAACTTGCTTTTAGTAAGATCTCCTAAAGCACATACTGGGGGTGTACTGACGGCACGCCTCCCCACCGGCTCTGCACTGTTACACGCTCATGTACACACTTCTCTCGGTGTTGCCCAGGTATCTAGCACTGATCGAATTCTTGTGAATTTTTCAAAGGGTGAAAGGATGGCGAAGATGGCTCATTTTGAAAATTACAAGTAAAATTAATGATGTCCCTTAAAGAGCTCGACATCTACCAAGCTGTCCTTGTCCATCCACCCACCCACCCATTCATCCATCCATTTTTCTATTCATTCATTCTTCTCTTCATCCATCTATCCATCCATATTTTAACCACTTTTAACAACTCATAATACCAAGACAAATGGTTATTAACCATGAAACACCCTTTATGGATCTTGGTTCGTGTTGGTGTTGAACTGTCATTTGAAATCTGAAGGCTGATTTTTTTTTTTAACCTCCAGGAATGACCACAAGAAGTGGGTGGTGGTGATCACAGCAAGGCGTCCCGCGGGTGGATTTTGTTCTCCCAACAAATTCTGAGTTCTTTAAAATCCTCATGCATTCACTCAGTGGAAAGAATGACTGGTCACATTTTGGTCTTTTCAGTAACAGCCACACATACGCAAATAGCGATCACATTCATAAGGAGCATCTTTGATATAGACACGTAGAAAGAGCCTCTGTAAACAACGCTAGGAATGTGAAGGGAAGTATTATGGATCAGTACAATCTCTCCTCTATTTAGATGGTCATCTGGACTTCCCTCACTAGGAATGGAGACTTTGCCAGCGTCTATGTAGAATATTGTGATATCAAGTAGAATATTTAAATTGTGTAAGTTTAAACTTCTAACCACAGTTAACAACCTCTTTCTTTTCTTTTCTTTTTTTGGAAGAGAGATGGTGGAAACAGTGAAAACAGATCTCTGATATTCCACTCAGGGCTCAGATGGACCCAAGTCTAGGGTATACAAATCATATATCATATTTCCCTAGACCCTTCGCTGGTATCGAAGACTCTGCCAGTGCCTGGCCCCCTGCCCCTGACCTTTTAGGACCTTTCTAAGTAATACTGGCCAGGTTCAGATAATATTGGTCTTTATAAGGGCAGGTGTGGGTAACGTGGACGCCACCCTTAGGAGAGCGCTGCATCAGCTGTCCGGGCGACAGGGCAAACGGTGCCAGCATGGCGGGCTAGGTCAAACTCCCGTCACAGCCCCGGGGCCACTCGGCGACACCGCCTCACACACCTAGAACCACGACAGAAAGGGAGGTGCCGCTGCCGCAAGCAAATTATGCCTTGGTCATTGGTTCCCAACCGGGGCCCTCAAAAGGCAATTTGTGTGTGTGTGTGTGTGTGTGTGTGTGTGTGTGTGTGTGTGTGTGTGTAAGTAAAGCAAATCATTTTATTCTTAAATTGTTCTAACAACAAAATAACCTCTGTGACATGCATTTATCAAAATACATAATAAGTCCCAATACAATTTGGGTTTACTTCCCCATTTCTATTTTTATTTAAACTAAAAAAATGCATCTCTTTTCAGATTTCTGGCTAGCTACTTAAATATTTTTTTTCTATTGTAGGAAAACACACAAACATAAAACGTGCCATCTCACCGCTTCGAACCTTCTAAGGGTGCAGCTTAGTGACATTCATGATATTCACAGGGTTGGGCAAACATCACCCTTGCCCATTTCCAGAAATTTTCCATCACTTCAAAGGGCAAATTTAAGCCCCATAAGTATTCCTAGACTTAATTAAGCAGATAAAAGAATAAGCAGCAAGCTACAATGTGTGATCAAGGTGATTCATTTATTGTGAACATGAAACTCTTGGGTTTTTGAACTAAGTAACTAAACACAGAGCTCAAAACAAAACCCAGAATTAGAGTCCAAGTTTGCGTTTTTCGCTCAGACCAGCTGCCTTCTGGGTTTATCTCTTTATAACGAAGGCTTTTCCTCCCTTGATCATATCATTCGGGGGTCTTTGGCATTGCCCTTGTACTTAATTCTAGAAGCTCTTAATTCACCCAGTGTTTTCTGTCCTGTTTTGTTCTGAAATTACTTTTCTCTCAGAGAAAATGCTACATCAGAGAGAGCACAAGACCCCGCACAGCGTGGCAGCGAGTGTGGTGCGTTATTCCAAGCCTCGGAAACCATCGCAGACCTTCCCTTGGGCTGAAAGCTCGCTTCTTTTGACCCGTGAGTAGGGTCGGCTCCTTGCCACGGGCCGGAAGGAGGCAGCGGGCCTGGCTCCTCTCAGCAGGGGCAGTGGACCAGCAGGTTGAGTTTCAAGTTTCACCGATTCGTAGGAGCCTGTATCTCATTTACCAGCGTCGTTCCAGCCCACTAGTCAGGCCCCCTGGTGCCCCACTGGGACCCACGGGGGACAGAAGCTGGCAGGACTGGCTGCCTCTGGCTCCCAGGCCCCTCCCGTGGGCTGGTCCCTCACCAGCAGGATCCCAGGCAGATGGAATTTCTCCGAGGACTATGCTGTTCAGTGTATTTGTATCTATGGGAACAGTAAGACGTTTTTTGTGAATAACTGAAAGGAAAAAAAGGTGTTCAGATCTCCCCCTGTAAACTGTCAATGCCTAAGTTATTTCTGGCTTTAAACATTATTTTTAATGAATACATATTTTTGCCGTGTACACACGCAGGCAACTCTCTTTCGGAGTTATGAGCTCCCAGGGTGTGCGATGGGAGGCGTTTGGTTTCAGTTATGCACGAAGAAAAAACGCTGTGAGTCAGAGGAAAGGGTAAATATGCAAGAAACACGTTGTGTGAGTGTGTGTGTGTGAGTGTGTGTGTGTGAGTGTGTGAGTGTGTGTGTGGGATTCTCGTGGAGCCCTTGTTATTGGTGTTCTTGTTACTGCAGCGTGTGAAAATGGCAGCTGCGGGGGACCCGGGCTTTCATGGCGCCGGCATCCGAGCCCCTGAATGCGAGTGCAGCGTGGCGGGGGAGGGAAGGGGACCCCCAGCAGCAGGCCAGTCTCTGCCAATAAGGATTTTCCCCAACAGGGGCAAGGATCCCAACTGAAAGCCGCCTCAATCTAGGAGGAGGGAGGTCTTGCTATTGGTGTATTGGGACCGGAGGACGACAGGGTCACAGTGTGGGCGTGCTGAGGAGGGAAGGGGGGGACGAATGTGAAGACAAGAGGACCAGGTCGTGCACCTCGGCCGTGCGGGTAAAACACCTCCACTGCCCCTGACGTCCACACCAACCCCCCCCCCCTCCCAGCTCCAGGACTAGTGACCAAGGGAGACCAACTAGTTTTTGAAATGAGGCCGGGTCTAGACCATATTCCTCCATACTTAGATACAGCCAACCAAGAGCGGGGGATTTGGGCCTCAGGTTGAAGAGTGCCCCGGGAACTGCATAGAGAGGAAGAGCAGGCCATCCGCTCCATCCGAATAGTCATGATTGAGTCAGCACTGTGCCCCTGTGGTGCCCGCGTTACCTGTCCCCCTGGGAGCCCCCCAGAGCACACGGTGATGGCAGTGGGGGTGCGGAGGGAAGTGTGGCCCCGGTTATGATCGGGCTGCAGAAGGAAGGCACTCATTCCAGAGGCCCGGGGAGAGGGGGACGGGGGTCGCACAGTCTAGAAGAGAACAGAAGTGGCATCCAGGGGACTGGATGGTAGCATGTGGCCAGCAAGGCGCAGAGGGCTGTATTCTCTTTCCGGCTACGACCCGCACTCTCGCTCACCCCCTGTCCCTCTCCCAGCTAGCCCTAACCCGCACTGGAGAAGTAACGGGGGAGGGGACAGAAGGGTCGGTCGCCAACCTGAAGACGCTGGGTACTAGGGTCATGGATGACTGGAGCTGACGTCATCGAGTGTCCTCTAGGCCCCAAGAACAGAAGCGTGTTGCGTTTCAGCAAGGCAGGTTCAGCCCGCCCGTCCTCTTCTGCTGCTGAAGAAATCAGACCTTAGGAGGGACAGGCGACAGAGCCCAGGCCCAACCTACCTCTTTCCACTCTGGCCTGGTTCCCGGTTTGCCATGTGTAGCCATAGATAGAGCCCTGGGCTGCAGGGCACCAGTCCTACTGACCTGTATGGAGGGGCAAAAGCGATCTCAGAACAGAGAACCCCGGGACAAGCATCCTGCCGAGGTTCCGGGGCCCCAGAGATTCAAGCCCAAGAGGGAAGATAAGGAAGTAAACTAACCCAAACAATTCAAGATTAATTTGTTATTATTTAAACATTAGCTACATAGGCTGGTTTCTCTTCTGATTACGTTAAAAGGGAAAGCTCTCTGCCTCCCAGAAATTGTCCAAAGTGATCTCTACCACTGAATTCGTACAACACTGAATGTACAAATTGTACATTCAAAACCATGACAGAGGGTTAGCCCACCCCGTCTCTCTGCTTGGGAGAGGAATCCGGAGGTTTCATTTCCCTGACATTTTATTTTGTTCTAAGTCCTCTTCTTCTCTGGTTCCTCAAGCACATTTTCTGCTCAGATTCTGCAAACAGACATCAGGGTGAGTCAGAACCCATTTAAATGTATTGAGCCTCCCAGGTTTGGCGATTTAATTGCGTGTTTCATGGGATTTATAAATAGCGTCGGATCTCTCTGTGTGTCAGATACCTACCAGGCAGCCGAGGCCATGTGTCTGGATTTATGCGGTGACCCCTCAGGCCAGCCTCTGCATAGAGGGACGGTGGGGGGAGAATCCAAGCTCGTCCCATACCTGCTGCAGGGGTGCGCGAAGACTGGGATCCGGTTCTTCTAGGGAGAGGGTTCGTCCTCCAAATAAGGGGCTCGGTGTGCGGTGTGAGAGTGTAGCAGGGGCGGGGGGATGCCATCTGCAGCATGTAACATCTGGAGCCTGGGTTGGGTGCCCGCTGGAGCCAGGCCCGGCAGAGGGCCCACAGACGTCGAGGCTCTCGGGGGACCCCAGGATGTTTGGAGGAAGAGAGAGTAGCTGATACAGAGGGCTCAGGCAGGACGATTTGGTGCTGTGAATCAGGAGCCCTGTCCCCAGGGAGACCCCAGACACAAATACGGACTCCCTCCCAGCAGAGAAGGCCCCTCACCACACCCTGTGGGGTCAGAGAAGCATAGTTTATGGCGGGCTCTGAGCGACGAATATGGATTCCTCATCAGCCTCCTTCCCAAAGACAGGACTATTGCTAGCAGTAGAGGCGGTGGGACCGTGCCTGGGAGGATCAGAAACATCCAGCAACGGACAATATCCAAGGTTTGCCGGTGGTGGAGGTTGCTCAAAATCACCGACTGACCATCCAGAATGGGAGCGATGAAGGCGGTTGGCAAAGAGAAGTCCGGAAGCCACAAGGTGCCTGGCACGGAAAACCCAGGGTGAGCTCTCTGGGATGGGAGTGTGCGGGGAGGACGAGGTGGTGACAGGGTTCCGGAAGCCTCCAAAGTCGGCGACGCGGGGACGAGCTGGTCACAAGCGGCATGTAATGGCCACAGCCCTCCCGGGACAGCCCTTTCGGTGACCTGTCCATCAAAGCACACTCAAGCACCATGGAACAGTGATCTGAGTCAGCTTTCCTATTTCACTTCTCAAATATCTATCGTCACCGCGGTCCACCCTACTCCGGGTTAGCCAGCACTGCTGGCTGCACACCCTTGTCACTACCCAGACACTGCTCCTTGCACACTTCAAGACAGCAAATTTTATGGCATATGAAGTGTGTCTCCATAAAAACGTGATTCATCACATTGGAAGCAATTTTAAAAATATTAAATGGCGTAAGTTTAAAAATGGAAATCTCCTGATTCCCTGCCTGACCTACACAGTCTTCCTTCCCACCTCCCTAAAGAAAACCACGTTAATACCTTCCAGAAATTCTCCATGGCTATAAAGTATATGTACATATATTTTTACAAAAAAAGGATCAATGCATTAGTAGTGTTTTGCAGCTGCTTCTCTTTCTCATGTAATGATAAATCTTTCCAAGTCAATACAAATAAACGTGCCCATTGCAGGGTGGCTCTCTCCTTGACTTAAGCCGTCCTTTGTCATCTGGGGATCCTTCAACATTCGCCAAATTTGCTGTTTAGACCCTTTACTGAATATGCTTGTGTCCCCATCTCTGTGCGCTTAAATAAGCATATGTGTGGGACGGATCCCTAGCAGGAAAATTGATATCA
>PITA01016284.1:0-35128 GCA_004023965.1 Spilogale gracilis
AATTTTTTTTTTTTTAAGATTTTATTTATTTATTTGACAGAGAGAAACATAGCCAGAGAGGGAACATAAGCAGGGGAAGTGAGAGGGGAGAAGCAGGCCTCCCGCAGAGCAGGGAGCCCGATGTGGGGCTCAATCCCGGGTCTCCAGGATCATGACCTGAGCCGAAGGCAGCTGCTCAACCAACTGAGCCACCCAGGCACACCCCCGCATTAATTTTTTCTATTGCATTACATTTATGGATTAGGTTTTGGGCCCTTTAAAAAAATTTTTTTTATTCTAGTTAGTTAACATACAATACGGTATTGGTTGCACAACTATCTTTTTCTATGTGAGCATGAAAAGTAAGGCTTAAAGACACAGATTCATTAGTTGGTATTTTCACATGCTACACTAAGAAGTGTAAGCGTCTGACTGTTAATAAGTATAATTCTAGTGTTTCATGTAAACTTTTGTAATCAGGTGGTCAAATTCCATTTAAAATTTTTTTGGAAATTTTGATTGAGGATACATTGAATTTGTAGATTGAAAAAAGTTCTCTTAAAGCATAGGGTTTTCCTATCCAGGAATACAGTTTAACTCTATTTGTCTTCTTTTATGTCCTTATTTTTTTGCTTTGTTTTGTTTTGTTTTTTAAGATTATTTGTTAGAGAGAGAGAGCACAAGCAGGGGGAGTGGCAGGCAAAGCAGGCAATAGAAGCAGGGAGCCCGGTATGGGACTCCAGACCCCAGGATCATGACCCGAGCTGAAGGCAGCTGCTCAACAGACTGAGCCACCCAGGCGTCCCCTTGTTTTTGTTTTTTTTTTTAATGTAAGTCTTTATCATTTTTTTATTTATCTGATTTAAAATAGATTTTATTATCTGATAATAAAATAGATTTTATTTATTTATCTGGCAGAGATAGAGAGAGAGGTCACAAGTAGGCAGACTGCTGATTGAGGGAAAGGAAGAAGCAGGCTCTCCCCTGAGGAGAGAGCCAGACCTGAGGCTCTATCCTAGGATCCTGGGATCACGACCTGAGGCGAAGGCAGCCACTTAACCAACTGACCAACTCAGGTGCCTCAACATTTTTCATTAGATTTATTTGTAGGCAGTATGATGATTTTATTGCTATTGTGAATGGATTCTTCTCCCTTAACATTTTGTAACTGGTTGTTGTTGGAGTATTAGAAGCTATTAAATTTTCAAATATTAGTCATATATTGAATTTCCTCATTAGTTCTAGTTTAACTATCACCTCTGAAATAGTTGCATTTTTTAGCGATTTTATTTATTTATTTATTTATTTATTTATTTATTTATTTAGGAGAGAGCACCCATACAAGCAGGGGGAGGAATAAAAAGGGGGGGAGGGGAAGAGAACCTCAAGCAGACTCCACCATGAGCATGGACTTGAGGCTTCACGATCTCCTGACCCTGAGATCATGACCTGAGCCAAAACCAAGAGTGGGATGCTCAGCTAAGCCACCAAGGTGCCCCATCCTCTGAAATAGTTTTGTCTCAATCCTTCTATTTCCTTGTATTTTCTGTCTTCTTTTCCTGTTTTAGTGTGTTGACTAATAGTGAATAGTAGTGGTGGAAATAAGGTATTTATTCATTTATTTTTTTAATGTTCAAGGAATGCTTGCTTTGAGTATTTCACTATTAGGTATGATGCTTTCTGTAAGATTGTGTTATATCCTCTATAAGGGAGTTTTCCTCTCTTCTTAGCTTTTTAAGGCATTTTAAGAGGAAGTTACTATATTTTGTCAAGTGTACCTTTCAACCTCAGATAATCATTTGGTTTCTAACTCCTTCATTTATTTATTTTTTAAAGATTTTATTTATTTGACAGAGAGAAACACAGCTAGAGAGGGAACACAAGCAGGGGGACTGAGAGAGGGAGAAGCAGGCTTCCCGCGGAGCAGGAGGCCCGACGTGGGGCTCTATCTCAGGTCTCCAGGATCATGACCTGAGCTGAAAGTCGCCTTAACCAACTGAGCCACCCAGGTGCCCCTGTTTCTAACTCCTTTAAATGGAGATTTTGGTGATTTGATATTCATAGACTTCATAATGTTGAAGCAGTTCTATATTCCCATAATAAACTCTCTTAAAGAAATGTAACATTCCTTTACTACCACATTCGTGCTAATACTGTATGTATTTGGGATTTTTGCATCTATGATCATGGATGTTATTTGTTTCTTCTGGGTTTTTTTTTTTTTTTTTTTTTGGTGGGGAAATGGTTTGTTATCAGGATATGTTGGTCTCAGAATGAAATGGGAAGCTTTTTTATCTTTTTGGGTTTTGTTTCATTTTGTTTCTCGCTCTGGGCAGTTTGTATAACAAAGAAATCCTCCTCTTTAATGGTTTGGTAGAATTCTCATGTAAACTTGTGAAGTCTTCTGGGTCTGGTATCTCTTTGGGAGTAGATGTGTGGCTGTTCTATTTCTTAGAAGAGATAATTGGGTTAGTCTGGCTCTCTATCTCTTCTTGACTCCATTTTATGGCTCATGTTTTCCATAAGATTATCCATTTCATATTTTCAAATTTGTATAAAATCACGTAAATAAAATTTTGGGGTAATTAAATTATCTCCTGTAGCTATAGTTAGGTCCTCCTTCCAATGTCTGATGTTGCTTAAAGAGCTGCAGACATTTAAACTGCAACATACTGAACTGAAGGAGATAATTTCCACAGTAGTACTGTAGCAATCAGATTCTCATACAGCAATTAGAAGTTCGGGTGCTTAAGGATTTGAGACTCTTGGAAGGAAAGCCCGAAAAAATTTTGAATGGTAGACTATAAGCAAGAGCATTAGTCCCTAATTCTCCAAGTAAAACAATAGATAGAGTCTGAGTAACTCTGAAGCATTCTGCAGTGTTCCGGAACACACTGTTCTCACTGGACCATTTTATCTTCACTGGAAATAACATTCACTCTTAATTTTGGTCGATCTAAGAAATATAGCATTAAAATTTTTTGCTTGACTGAGTTACAGATTGCATCAGTGTCAATTCCTTGACATTTCAATTTCATCAAGCACCAGATTCCATCTTCTCCATTTTTCTTCCATCTGGCTTAATGAATCACCTGTATCTTTATTTTCAGCCTTGTTATCTCGGGCAATACATGCCATTAATTTTCAAGTTATCTTTTACTGAGGACGAAGAAAAATGGCCTTTTATGTCAGGACTCACTTTCATTTCATTTGTGGTACATTAGCACTGTTGCAAAATGCTGGTATATAAATGTCATCACTTCATTTCTGTTGACTTCTGCAAGCCTCATCTTGTTACTACATTTTTGGCTCAACAGCCATGTTTTACTTAATAGTTTATAATTCTGTTAACCCTGTTTTCTCTCATTTGCTGTTTACAGATAATAGTAAATCTTAGAAAGCTGAGACACCTGTGTGACTCAGTTGTTAAGCGTCTAGCTTCAGCTCATGTCATGGTCCCAGGACCCTCCATCTGGCTCCTTGCTCAGCAGGGGGGTTGCTTCTTCCTCTGCCTGCTGGTCTCCCTGCTTGTGCTCACTGTCTTGTTTTTACTCTATCTCTCTGATAAATAAATAAAATCTTTAAAAAAAAATCTTAGGAAGCTCTAAACTAAACTTTATTCTTTTTAAAAACTTTATTCTTATATAAATGTAAGTGTCCCTAGACTAGAGTGTTAACACATGTCATACCCTTATCAATGCAATATATTTGGAAAAGCATGAATATTTAAAACAAACTGTAGAGCACAAGCTTCTGAGACTTACTAAGTGTAGATTTGTCCCTGTAGTACATATTAAGACACAAGGGGTCTAAGTATTTCAGGCTAGACCCTAACCCCTTATAGCGGGGAGTCATATCACGCTTATTCACTCCTAAATTGCTAGTGCTAGTTCATGGCTGGCAGGTAATCAGTACATATTGTTGATAGAATAATGAATTGACTTCTATAGGGAATCTACTTGATTACTGCATCTCGACATTTTCCCTCATGATTTGAGAGTAATAGAAAATTGTGTTAAAAAAAGAAAATTGTGTTAGATGCTTTCAAGTTTCAGGTCTCAGAAATGTTCAGGTTGCCTTTGTTGTAGAGATTTATTGGAAGGATTCATGGAACCATGAAAAGTAACAACAAAATCTCAGAAAAGCCTCAGTAAAGTCTTCAGGAAAATGGACCATCATTCCCATGATTGGGAACTGACAACACCTCCAGCAGCCTACTTGTAGTTCTTGGCCAAAGAGCACTTAACACTTGTTCAGAATTGGGTGTCTGTTACTCATTTTTCCATTGCTCGCTGACAGGGAGGCCTCTGTATCTGACCCAGTTGTGACTCTGATGTGCGGAGCACATGGCTCACTATCTTTCTACCACCACCATTGTAAAGAGTGATTAGCTAGGCACTAAGCAATGCGGTGTATTCCTTCTGGGCTGAGTTCTAGAAGGTTGCCCTCAGGTCAGGTATTGATCCTTGATTTAATAACTTGTGGCCCAGGGAGTAGGGTTACATTAAAAAAAAAAAAAAAAAGCTACAAAAGAGACCTGCATCTTGAGTCATCTTGCATGGCCTAGTACTGCCTTACTATTAAAAGCAATAACCGTGGGGCACTTGGGTGGCTCAGTTGGTTAAGCAATGCCTTCGGCTCAGAGTCCGGGGATCGAGTCCCATATCGGGCTCCCTGCTCGGCGGGAAGCCTGCTTCTCCCTCTCTCACTCCCCCTGCTTGTGTTCCCTCTCTAGCTATGTTTCTGTCTGTCAAATAAATAAAATCTTAAAAATAAAAAAATAAAAGCCATAGCCAGGATCGGTCTTGTATCAATATCTAACCATCCAAACAGCCATACTGGTTTTATTTTATATTCATGTTGCCACATGTTTGCTATGTGGATTTCATTTGCTACACAAACCACCAATACCAGTCCTGTGTTCTAGAATCATCTGTGTATCGTGATGAAGAGACAGAAAAAAGCTGTGGTTTATTGAGAGGAAAGTGTCATGTACAGAGCACCCTGAAGAAAAGTTAAGTACCTGGGCACTTACACATAAGAGCTGGGGAGGATTTTTTTGTTTTTTGTTTTTTGGTAGGTTTTTTTTTGTTTGTTTCTTTTTCATATGTGACATTCCTATAAATCAAGACATTTCTGAAGTCCATTACTCTAAGAAAGGCAGTTTTGGTCAGATCTCTGCATGTTGGATTTTGTGGTTACACTTCATAAGTTTGTGGTTAATGGCCTTTCTGGACTATAGTATAAATAGTGTTGAATTCCCAAAATATGGCTCCAGCTATTCTCAGAATTATGGTACACTGACCTGGTGCAAAGCAGTGATCAGACTCAAAGCAACCATACTGTGGGTTTACCAGTTATGGGATATTTTCTGAATACGTGGTGAATTCAGCTGGGCCTAGGCTACTTCTTTCTGTCCATTTGTGAAGAGTTTTGAAAATTGTTTCTTCTCTTATGGGTGACGTGATTACCAAATCAGTTGAATATTTCTCAGTCTTTACCTTTTTGACTTCTCTGCAGTAGCCCGTCCTTGCTGAGTGTGTTCCTTGTCTATCCCAGGACATCTTTGTTCACTCCCATGGAGTAGCACCCATTTGTATGCTAATGGTTTCAGAGTAATCTATATCTAGATAAGATCTCATCCCCAAGCTCCAGAGCAGAATCTTTCTTGAATGTGCTTAATGTGTGTCTAGATACTTACAGGTTTTTCAAACACACTGTGTCTAAAACCAAATACTCCTCCTCCCTACTCTTACCCCCTGCCCTCAGTGGCCAATCTGATTTTTCTTTTGTATTTCCTACGAGGACATGGTGATCTACCAACTATTCCAAGTTAGGTCGGGGCGGAATGGTAGAGGCAGGAATGTTGCCTTCTGTTTTTGCCTACAGCCAATCATCACCCAAATTCTATCAATTCTGCCTCCTAAACCTCTTTCCAGGCTATCTTCTCTGCTCCATCCACACTGCCATTGCTTTATTTCAGGTCTGCATACTCTTGGGGTTGGCCCTTTGAAATAGCTTTTTTCCCCACTACCTCTCCCTCTATCCTGTTTCCATCTCCATCCTCAGCTTTGTTGCTAAAGCCAATTGTTTCTGAAAAAATTTAATTATTAGAGTTCTTTCTAGTTTCTGTCATCCACATGATAAAATCCAAAGTCACTGCTGTGGCCATATTAGCAATAGAGCTGTCATGGCAATAATGCGTACAGCATAGCGAAGGACTCCCAAATTTGCTGAATTAAAATAACAGTATATGCGTGAACGTGTGGGCTGGGCTGTGGTGGTTCTGCTAATCAAGGCTGGCTGGATCTGTGGGTCAGGAAAGGTGGTTAGAGTTCATTCCACTTGTGCCTCATCTTCTGGGGACCAGCATGTTAGCCCTAGCATGTGGTTTTTCTTGTTCATCCAGGAGACCAAACCTCTTAAGGTGCAGCTCAAAACTGTCACTTTAGCCTCATTCTGTTCCTCAAAGCAAGTCATGTGACTGAACCAGGCACTGAACCAGGGAAAATTTATTCTGACCTATTGTTGAGAGAGACTGCAGTCTCTGGGAAAGGCATGGATATGGGGTTGTGGTGGGGGGAGAAAAACTGGGGTGGCTGGGGGTAGCCTTTTGTAGTGCTGTACCTATCATTTGCGTTTAATTTCCTTAAATCTGATTTTCTAATATAGCATCTTGAACGAAGTATATTCTGTCACACGTCAGTGACAAGCTGTTTCATGTGTTAGGAGTGACTTCTCCATCTCCATCCCACCCCATTTTGCCCGTCCAGCGAGCTCCTCTTCATCCTCCAAAACCTTTCCTCCTTGAGCAACAACCCCTTCTCCTAGAGAGAAGTGATTTTTTTTTTTTCCTTGCTGGGCTGTTTTCCTTTTGCATGATTTTTTTTTTCCTGTAATAAAACTAAGTTGTTACTTATTTAAATGGCTATCTCCTTTTTAAATTAATACATTTTTTTTGAGAGTAAGTACTAGTTTTTCTGGACTTTGTCTCTCTAGGGCTCAGCAAAGTATTTGACATATAAAGTTGAATGAATGTTGACTTGAATGAAACTTATGTTAGACAGAAATGACATTTTGGAAATAAAGACCAATTACATAGAGTTGCAAGTACAGAGTTTTGCCTGTGCAATTTAGAGTAAAGAGGCTGCTAATGTTCCTCTCTCTCTGAAGCACGGCAGAATGGAATTATTGAGATATACACAACAGGCAAATAAAGGAAATACTTCTAGAATTCTCTTTATGCTTGTAAAAGGAAAGAAAACTAGTAGAATTCTCTTTATGCTATGAGCTTTTGGGTTCTGATAGAAGCCACAGAAGCTTGATTTATTAAAAATACATAACAGATTATCATGCTCTATCCAGTTTATGTAAAGAATTTAGTTTCGGGGCGCCTGTGTGGCTCAGTTGGTTAAGCGACTGCCTTCAGCTCAGGTCATGATCCTGGAGACCTGGGATTGAGTCCCATATCGGGCTCCCTGCTCAGCGGAAAGCTTGCTTCTCCCTCTCTCACTCCCCCTGCTTGTGTTCCCTCTCTGGCTGTGTTTCTCTCTGTCAAATAAATAACTCTTAAAATAACAACAACAACAACAACAACAAAACCTCTTATGCTCCAAAGTCATGCTTCTTGAGTGTGAATCCTGGTCTGACATTTTTTGACCTTCACCTAATTGCTTGACCTTGGGCATGTGATTTAATTATAAATAGGTATAATATATCACAGAGATGTTATAAGAATTAAACAAACTAATCCCAATAAAGCATTCAGAATAGTACTTACCACCTAAATGTTCAAGAAATGTTAGCTTCTGTTATTAAATGTGTGGCTATTTGCTTTTCGGAGTTTATTTAAAACAAATTTTTTAAAAAGATTTTATTTGTCAGGGCGCTTGGGTGGCTCAGTGGGTTAAAGCCTCTGCCTTCAGCACAGGTCATGATCTCAGGGTCCTGGGATCAAGGCCCGCATCTGGCTCTCTGCTCCATGGGGAGCCTGCTTCTTCCTCTCTCTGCCTGTCTCTCTGCCTACTTGTGATCTCTCTCTCTGTCAAATAAATAAATAAAAAACCTTTAAAAAATGATTTTATTTGTCAGAGCACGTGTGCAAGCACACACATGCAGGGGGAGAAGCAGGCTCCCTCCTGAGGAAGGAGCCCGACGTTGGGACTCAATGCTAGGACCCTAGGACCTTGGGATCATGACCTGAGTTGAGGGTAGACCTTTAACCAGTTGAGCCACCCAGGCATCCCTGGAGTTTATATATAATAAATCAGCCTGAACCATTCTGTTTGGAACTAGTAACTCAAAGCGTTGAACCCCAGTCTCTATATACCAATTTACATTCTAAAATGTGCAACCATTTTCAGTGTTTCTGAGCCTTGTTTTCCTCTCTTGAAAATTTTGGAATACCTTAACCTATTTCATAATATTATAGACATTAAATGAGGCCATCAAGGAAGCAGACTCCTTCTGCTTATTAACAGTAGCCTTGGGAAAGTTATCCCTCTAAGCCTCAATTTCCTAATCCACAAGATAAGGTGGTATCAGGATCAAGTGTATAATATATGTGAAGTGCTGAGCACAGTTGCTGCCACAAAAATGAACAATTATTAACTTTTGAAAAGATCTTAAATCGTGATGACTCAGAGACTTCTAGCAACACAGCAAATCTGATTAAGGGTTTCCATGGCTTAAGTGTAGAGGCTTGTGTTTCTAAGTACAGTAGTCACTTCTGCAGACAGGAACCAGAAGAATCACTTTTCATTTCCTTATACCTGTGGTTATAGAAGGTAGACAAACAGGAGCCTCAAAAAGAAAAAAGAAAAAAAAAAAAACAGCCAACCAATTTAAGGGAAGGTGGAGGATTGTTTCTAGTAAACAATACCTTAGCAACAATTCCACAATCTTCTCCCCTAGAAACAAGTGAACTGCAGTGAATTTAAGGAACCATTGGAAACAAGTTAGCTTTGGAAAAGCTTGCCTTTCCTCTTGTTGCTTCAAGAACTAAAAGTACACAAACTCACCTTTTTAAAAAAGATTTTATTTATTTATTTGACAGAGAAAAACACAGCTAGAGAGGGAACACAAGCAGGGTGAGTGAGAAAGGGAGAAGCAGGCTTTCCGCCAAACAGGGAGCCTGATCCCAGGACTGGATCCCGGGACTCCGGGATCATGACCTGAGCTGAAGGCAGATACTTAACGACTGAGCCACCCAGGCGCCCCCACAAATTCATTTTTTTTTAACTCCTATGCAAGACTAGCTTTATCAGCACATTTTAATTATTTCTGCTGTTCTTTATTTCCACAAAACTTTATGATAAAACAGATTTACCAATCACCATATTTAAAGTAGTGTATTTTCTTTTTTAAAAAAGATTTTATTTCTTTATTTGACACACAGAGAGATCACAGGTATATAGAGAGGCAGGAAGAGAGAGGGGGGAAGCAGGCTCTCTGCTGAGCAGAAAGCCTGTCGTGGGGCTCAAGCCTGGGACCCTGAGATCATGTCCTGAGCTGAAGGCAGAGGCTTAACCCGCTGAGCCACCCAAGTGCCCCTAAAATAGTGTATTTTCATGCTATGATTCTCAACCATTTATTCAAGATCATCCTTTAGCTGTAAGTCGCAAAGTTGTTCTTTGGTGATACTTGACCGATTTCCTTCACATTTGCAATTGATTTACAATTTTTGCAGAATTAACGATCTCCTTGTTTAGGTGATCATTCAGAGCCTGGAACTTTAGAACACTTGTAATATCAGCAATACAACTTAGAGGCCAAGAAAAAAATTATGGCAATATTCTTTGTTAGAGTTCTATATTAGTTTCCTAAGGTTACCGTAATGAAATAAAACAAAACTGAGTAGCTTAAAACAAACGAAATTTATTCTCTCACAGTTCTGAAAGTGAAAAGGGTGGAATCAAGGTATTGGCAAGGCCATACTCCTCATGAAGTCTCTGGGGAAAAATCTTTCCTTGCCTCTTATTAGATTCTGGTGGTTTCCAGCAATCTTTGCCATTTTGGCTTGCGGCTGCATCATTCCAGTCTGTTTATCACATGGCCTTCTTCCCTGTGTCTCCTGTGTCTTTAAATCGCTCTCACTTTATAAGGAAACTAGTAGTTGGATCCAGGGGCCCACTTCAATCCAATATGACTTCATCTTTATTATATCTGCAAAGACCCTATTTCCAAATAAGGGCACATTTGCATTTATAGGCATTCAACATAATATTGGGGGGGGGCACAGTTCAACCTATACCATGTTCCTGCTGTTATGAAACAATACCATAAGAACAGTGAAAACATAACCTTCATATATGAGGTTTGTGCCACTCACTGATTTGCCAACTCTCTAGCTTTAATTCACTAGGGAGAAAATGCCAGTCAGTATTGGGGGTACAGTTTAGGACATGCACAAGAAAACTTTATTGGTCGATATAAAGTTTGACGTGTATTGAACTCCTACTCTGTGCCAAGTGCTTTGCTTTGTGCTAGAGATAGAAGAAGAAAAGGGTCCCCATCTCTACTTTGGTGGAGCTGACTCTGATAGCCTGGCTTGTTCCGTGATCTTGGTAACAGTAATAGACTTGTGTAAATAAAGTGCACAAACCAATTATCCGCAACACTTAAGCCAGTAAAGGAACTTAGACCTCCATTAAATACACAGTTACGTTATATACTGCCTATTTCAACAAAACCTGTAAAGGTTGAGGGGATTGCATCCTTGCTGAAGATGAATTAACATTTTTGAAGTTAATTATAAGTTTTTGGAACGCTAGGGGAAAGCAAAATGGAGAGCAAATCAGATGGAAAAAGGGTAAGGTTCCTGTCAGCTGTTTTGACTTCCTTGCTTCACTGACCCTTAAGCGCTCCCCAGGTAGGAACCAGTGATGTTTGTTTTGCTTGAGGGCCCCAAAGTGCAAACATATTTATCACTAACACTTACAGTTGCCATTGTGGGAAGGTCCTTATTTTCAACCCACTCCGGATATGTTTTATGGAATTATAGAATTGTTTTAGAATTAGAAGGAAAGAAATGTTTAGTGAAATTCAAAACATTTCATTTTTATAGGTGAAAGACAGCTAGAGAATGTGACTTTACTGAAGTTATGCAAGTCTAGTAGTCAGGACTTTGAGCTTTATAAGAGAACTGACCCTGTTTTTCATCACCTTGTATTGAGACTAGCCTGAGCCTAGCAAATAGTGAGTGCTCAGTAAGTGTATGATAACTGAATGAAACACTTAGAACATGAATGGGTAAAAAATAGCTCTTTTAAGTACCCTTTCTTTTGCCATAATCTCCAATTATTAAACAGATACAAGATTCCTAATAAAAAGCTTCAAGTAAGCCTAACAAATCTTCAGACATCATTCATAATTTAACCGTGTACTATTAAAGCTTAATTATTTAAAATTATTCTTTGTGTTCCATATCATCCAATATCCTCAGCTTTTGCTCTCAATATTATTCTTTCTACTTTTTGCAAGGTAGGCAGAGGAAGAGGAACTAAATCACAGATCTAGCTCCCAGATCTGTTCACCCACTAAGCCTTTTACAATAGCTGTTATCTGGTCCCAGCTGTTATGCTAAATTTAGGATTTTGGATTATCTGGAAGTGTTCCTTCTGTCTCCCATTACCAAGGCTAATAGAGAAGTGATTGTCGAGCAAGTAAAATCTCATAAAGGGAACTACATAGTCTAGTATTCAATAATATCAAAGGCAGATCCATGAGGAGTTAACATTTGTAGCAATTACCTAGATTATGGAAATGTTGCCGTTTGTCAGAAGTTTCATCTTCATGATACCAGAACATTTCCCTGAAAATGAAATGTTACATCCCTACATGTTCTGCCCTGTTTGGGTTAGATACAGTCTTAAAGTTAATCACTACAGTTGTCAATGTAATTTTACTGTACATATTAAAACCTCTAGAAAATTAGTATTTTTCATAATTGAAATTTCATGTATTTTATAGATGGAGGCAAAAAAATGGAATTTCCAATCTTGTGCTTCACAAAAAACTTTTCTGATGTAAAAGTAATAGTGTAAGGCTTTGGAAACCACAGAAGAGTGCAAAGACTAAAGTAAATCACCTGCAGACCTACCCTAATATTTTCCTGTTTTGATTCTTGTATGCAAAATTATTTCTAAAAAAAACTTTTCAGATGAAATCAAAGAGCATTGAAAATTTGGTACTTCTCTTTGTTTCTGTTTGAAGCTCACAACTTCCTGTGTACTGTCTGTAAACTGAGTAGCTAATAGCTTCAGCCCTTGTGAGGACTGCTTTTTTTAGTTACAGCAGATCCTTGTCATCTGTTTGTGTTTAAGTGATGACATGACATCACAACACGAAATGTCATCATGTCACATTGTTATAGACAACAGAATTACAGCTCCTCAACAATAACACGGTGTCAAAAGTGTCCTCCTGCCATGAGTCAGTGTTCTAGATGTTATTAAAGTTATTTTTAGCACAGTGAGTGTCTTAGGAGCTTGGGTTCCGAATCCTACTAAAATCTCTAGTGATTTGGGGGAAATCTAGGGTGAGAGAGGCTGCTTCTTCCTAAACTCCTCACTCCTTGACGCGCATGGCTGCCTACTCTCCTGTCCCTACCACATTAGACCCGGGTTCCACCATGTGCTGCGATCCACTTGGGCTCGGTCACAACCCAGAGCCAACATCCCAAGTGGAGGAGGAGGAGACTATAATTATCCTTCACGTCTGGGGCAGGCCCTGGATGACATCTCCCCAGTTACCAGGTGCTCTAATAGCGCAGCTCCAATTCCTGGTCCCAGACGCGCAGCAGCCGGCCCTGCCCGCGCACCGTCGCAGCGCCTGGAGCCTCTGCAGCCTGCGGACTCTGCCGGCCCCTAGCAGCTGCCATCTCCGCCCCCCACCCCTCCCCGCGCCCTTGCAGCCGCTGGGCACCCGCACCTAAACCCTGGCCCCGGGGCTCGTGCCCCGGGGCGTGCAGGGTGTTACTATAACAACCGGGCGCTTGCCGCGGAGGCCGCCGGGGAGGAAGTGACGAGCGGTGGGTTGGCTGTTGTTGGGACACGTGACCCGGGCAGTGTTTTGACAGGGCAAACAGCAGAGAAAGAACTGGGCGAGCGAGGGGAATCGGGAGCTGGGGCGCCAGAGCTAGAGACAGCGGGCGGGCGAGGAGCTGGCAGAGGCGCGGGGCAAGCGGGCCGGCCGGGGCGACGGGCGGGCGAAGCCCGGGGGCCGCGGGGCTCGGGTGCGAGTCGGGCAGGGGGACGGGCTGAGCGCTGGGAACCGAGCGAGGCGGCGGCTGAGGCGGGGGTGGATGGCCACAGGGGCGCCGGGGAGCCGCGTCGGGCTTGTGGTCTCGGGCCCCCATGGCCCTCTAACGCAGCCCGGGGGGCCGCTGCGCGCCACACTCTGCTTTCGCCGGCCCTGCGCCTCTCGGAGCCTCGGGTCTGAGGTGGGAGTGTGATGTGAGCCGCGGGGCGAGCGGCGGAGAGAAGTGCCAACAGGAGGAGGGTTTGGGACGGGAGAGGAGAGCGAGTTAGTCAGCAGAGGTCGGCGGAGGGAGCCATGAAAACAACTCTCCGGCGGGGAGAGGGGCAGGCGCTGCGCTCGGTGCGGCGGGGCTGAAGGAAATCCGGGGCCGTGGAGCGACGGAAGGGGCCCGCAGAGGGCAGGCTACGCGGAGCAGGGGCGAGCGCCCGGCTGTAAACACCCCTCCGGGGGCCGACCTCAGGCCTGGCCTCGCAGGGCTGGGGGCTTGGTCGGGGCGACCCGGGACAGCCCAGTAGAGTTCGTTTGGCGCTGGGGGCTGGGCGCGAGGAGATGACTCGCTTTTCTTTCTGACCCTTTTATTGTGTAAACTTGGCCGCGGTTGCCACAGGAAGGCTAGCCAGAGGGTAATTACACAGGTGAGGCCCTGCGGGGCGGGCGGGACTCCTGGCGAGGCGCCTGGGGGTCCTGAAGAGTTTCCTGCGCCCCGGCACCAGCACGGAGAATTTCTCTACCGGCCACTGCGGAGGTGCCACTGTTCCCAGCGGCGTTTTTTACAAAGGGGTTAGTTAGCTTGTGTTGTTTGAACCCTTTTATTCCCTTGCCTGTACCTCCAGGTTATAAATAGATCTTTCTTTGGTTCAGAGACGCTGTGTCAAGGAAGGACACTTTGGCCTGGAGAGCACACGGGCGGGGAAGAGGGGTGCTGGGGCCCGAGGAGATGAGGGAGGCGGTGCAAGAGTTTGGCTTTTTTTCAGAGCAGCCGATGGTGCTGTCACCATAGTTAGTGCCAGGGAGAGGCCTGTTAAGAGTAGGTTTCTTGCAAGGTCCGGGTGTCGGAGCAGAACTAAACTAATTTTATTTTGGTCCCTTTTAGCCCTTTGAAAACGAAGCAGTAGCCACAGAATCAGCGGCAGGCCCGTTGAAGGAACCGACAAGTGTATTTCACAGCACCTGGGGCGGAAATTGGCTGTGAAAATGAAGCCAGACCGAGGTAAATGACTTACTTAAGTAGGATTTTTTGTTTTCTGTGCCTCATTTTATAAGCGTTAACCTAACTTTTTGGCTGGATCATTCTTTGTCTATTACATATGACTACTTGTAATTGTTAGTTTTCCACCTGATGAGATAGACAAGCCCATCTGGAGGGAAAGTTAAGGTCTAGATGGGAGGATATATATTCTTCAAAAGTGTAAAGCAGTAGTTTCAAGACATACTGTAGTGTAACTAAAAATGAGATTACAGGAACAGTATTTGTATCTGTTGCCACAGTAGTTGGCATCATTTTAGCTTTATGTGACTCATTTTTTTAGGTAAAGTCCATCTAACTTCAACTTTAAAGTTTATAAACCTTTTTACCTTGAGAATTTGAACTTGATAATGAATTGAGAAAATTTAAGGTTGACTTGAGAGATACTATTTTATTGTGAATATTGCTTTTATTAGCTGATTTTTCTGCTTTAGGCAAACTTTAAAAGTTTGCAAAGTACTCCAGGGACTTATTTAAATGTCTGTATAAGTAAATGGGTCATTTCCTTTCTAAACCTGTATTTCCTGGATTTATGAGAATAATATACACTCTGTTTTTCAAGGACTTCAAAGGCATTAAAAACTAATTTATCTTCTTTTGATTAAGGACAGGGACCAAGTTGAGAAGATTACATAGTACTAGGAGTGAAGACTTCTCAGTCAGATGGGGGTTTGATTCTAAATAACATTGTTGGAAGAGGATTATTACAATTTGGTAGGGAGTTGAACTAAATGACAAGAGTTGAGGCTTTATGATTAGAGATGTTAATTTATCCTCTTATGAATTAAATGTTCGTTTTTTAGAAGATATGTAAAAATTGGTAATTATTTCCATATGTTTTCCAAAGTATAGTAAAAGACAAATTTTATATTCTAGTTTAAAATATATCTTTGGTAATAGTGTCTTTTAAAACACTAGAAAGAAGTGGAGAAAGCCATACTTAAATTAGTGGTTTAAATTAGTTATAAGTATTTGGCTGTTTTTAAAAATCAGCTGTGAATCCATGAAATACTACCAAGTGTATTGTTTTAAGGAGGTTGCTTGTGTAGAATGCCAAGTTGAGACTTTTAGATTATATTGGTGACTTTGGAAAAATGGCCCCAAGATCAGTAATTGCATGTCAGAATAAACAGCAAATAAAATCAAAGTTGCTATTGTTTTGGATTGTTTGTTGTTGTTAAAATTTGCTTTAAGGTTGTAAACAGCTTAAAAAATATTTGCACGCATCTCTGTTTTAACCCAAGCTAATGCCAAACACAATAAAATGTTATATATGTGTGCGTATATATATACATACATACATACACTATGGTATATAGTGACCTGCAGTTGGAAAGGCACAATGATGCACAATACTTAGCTAGATGACAGTAATATTTCATTTTTTTCTACATTGGTGTTTAAGAAACTAAATTTTCTGTATAATTAAAACTTTACTCTTTAAATGCCAAAAATAGATATTCAGTTGTAATTATGATATGTGTACAGACCTCTAAAATAGGTCTAGAAATGCCCAATAGAGATATTTAAATTTATGAGGTTTTTTTTTAACCTCTGGCTTAAATCACTTAGTCTATTTTTTTTGTAAGATTTGATTTTTAAATTCTCAGTCTTTTTGTTAAAATGTTTATTTTTGCCTCTTTTTAATTTCACTGCTTTTAGTCTCTGGGCTAGAGAATTCAGTAACTATACTTAACACTGAGTTCTCTATAAAATAAGAGGAAATAGGAGAACCCTTCAGATTTCTTTCAGAATCTGAGTGAAGTGTGTGAATTCTGGTGTAGAGAGAGACTGAGATATTTGCTTAGCGGGATACAGCTGCGCTTCAGAAAGTTTCTAAATAAGTAATTGGTTCTTTAAAGAAGACAGTTTAAGGGATGCCTGGGTGGCTCAGAGGGTTAAGCCTCTGCCTTTGGCTCAGGTCTTGATCTTAGGGTCTTGGGATCAAGTCCTACATTGGGCTCTCTGCTTGGCAGGGAGCCTGTTACCCCCTCTTTCTCTGCCTGCCTGTCTATTTGTGATCTCTCTGTCAAATAAATAAAATCTTTTTTTTTTTTTTTTAAGATTTTTTATTTATTTATTTGACAGAGAGAAACACAGCCAGAGAGGGAACACAAGCAGGGAGAGTGAGAGAGGGAGAAACAGGCTTCCCGCCGAGCAGGGAGCCTGATGTGGGGCTCGATCCCAGGTCTCCGGGATCATGACCTGAGCCGAAAGCAGTCGTTTAACCAACTGAGCCACCCAGGCGCCCCCAAATAAATAAAATCTTAAAAAAAAAAAGCTTTAAAAAAATCGGTTTAAGTGAGGAACCATAAAAATAATAGCTTTAATTATTGCACCTGTCTTTTTATCAATGCTCAAGCTTTTTTGGGGGAGGTAAAATGGGGTCTGTTTCTCAGAGTTACATATGCTCTTTCTTGTGAAAATCACACCAATAATATTACACCTAAGATTTCTAGTGCCCCCACCTTACCTTCCCCTGAGATTTCTAGCTTTGATTTCTTAAAAGTCGAATAAGACTTTGCAGAGCAAATCTGAGAACAGTATCTTTTACATTTAAACATATTTTAAAATTATTTGTTAATGTTTCTCAGAATCTTTTGTGTCTTGTGTACACAGAAGTCAACAGGAAATTGTTTTGGAGGAAGAAGGAATATATGTTCATCAGATATGTTCTTTCCAAAGTGTTCAGCAGTTTTCACAGAAAAGAGTTTTTTACACTCATTTCATTGGTTTACATCATATTTAAATAAATTAATTATTATAAGTAGGGTGGTATAAACAACTTTTGAGAACAAACACCATGTTCTAGTTAAGCATACAACTCAACTAGTAGAAATAGAAAAGTGCAGACAACTGGAAAGTAATTCCCTATAGTTTGCCAGTTTGCTGAACGGAGACTATGGAAAGCATTGGGGGATCTTGTTAATTGATTACCGGAAAATCATTTAGGAGAGCTCCTACTGTATTTTCAGATAACTAAGATATTACTATATAGGATAATAACTACATTTCACAGTAGTTAATGGTATTTACCATAGTCTGAGGTAAAAAAAAAAAAAAAATTCAGGGGTGGATAGAGAGAGGGGGAGAGAATAAACAGGTTGCATGCGAAGCACCGAGTCCCACTAGGGGCTGGATTTCACAATCCTGGGATCATGACCAGAGCCAGAGTCAAGAGTTGAGTGTTTAACGGACTGAGCCACGCAGGCTCCCCTAACATTTTTTTTTTTTTAATTTTTAAGTAGTTATATAACATTACTTGGGTAGTGCAGCCAAAGATGAGTCTTTGATGTTATCATTAGCACATCAGACCCGTGTTTGTATCCTTGTTCCATTACTTGCTAGCTGGGTAATCTAACTACTTAATCCCTGAGAGTCTTGGGTTCCATGTACAATGGGAATAAGTCTAACTTCTCATAGTTGTTAGAATGAAATAGACAGTGGTTAGCACATAGTAGGTTTCAAATAAATGGTACCTTTTATCATGTTAAGACACTTTAGATGCTTGGGTGCCTGGGTGGCTCAGTTGGTTAAGCGACTGCCTTCGGCTCAGGTCATGATCCTGGAGACCTGGGATGGAGTCCCACATCCGGCTCCCTGCTTGGCGGGAAGCCTGCTTCTCCCTCTCTCACTCTCCCTGCTTGTGTTCCCTCTCTGGCTGTGTTTCTCTCTGTCAAATAAATAAAATCTAAACAAAAAAACAAAAAAACAAACACTTTAGATGCTTAATGGTTAACCAGTTATAAAATAATGTTCAAAAGAGGAAAGAAATAATTAAATATGCAATAACCTCATACTCTTTTGTTTTGTTTAGCATTCAGAGTGCAAGCTGCTAAGGCTCAAGCAGATTTAATCAGTTTTTAATATATAGTTATCTAAGAAAATATAAAAGCTATGAAAGGATGCCTCACATATATGTATAATTTCTTTATACAGTCATTTGTTTTTATAATTATAGCTTAAAATGTTGGGGGTGGATTAAGCTTCTTGGGAATAGATTTTTAAATCTCTTAAATGCATTAACTGCTGACCCGATCTGGGCAGCGGGGAGGTCAACAATGTTACTCTACCTTATACCCAAGGAGCAAAGTTTGGACCTAGTCCTAGAAAGGTAATGAATGCCCGATATTAGAAGCCTAAAGCGTGGCTTTTGCATAGAAACAATTAAAATATTTTATGTTTTTAACATTTGATAATTTCTTGTGTTGTATATGTGTGGTATTTCCAAGTCCTAAATTTTTGGTATTGTATGAAAAACTAAGTAAAATCAAAATCTTTGAATTAAAAACATAAATGTTTGCTTGCTATGCTTTATGCTTTGGTTAGAAACAGTTTTTTCACCACACAATTCTAAGAATGTTATGTGAGCTTATCAACCATTACAAAAAAACTAGGACCTACAAAGTCTAGTAAATCATCAAAAAATAATTTAAATGCACTTTCAATTCATATTTGAATGCATATTATAGGCCATATATCATTCTTAAATAAACACTATTAGTGTAGAACCTGTTCCAAAAACAAAATACCAAAAAATTAAATTTTTTCTGTAGTTAAAACTGAGAGGAGTACTACCTTAATTTTCCCCCTTTTATAGATTGAATGCTTGTGTCTCTTCCCCTTTCCCTACCAAATTCATGTGTTGAAATCCTAACCCCACAAAGTGATGGTGATAGGATCTAGAGCCTTTGAGAGGTGATTAAGTCATGAGGATGGAGATTTCACAAATTGCATTAGTGCTCTTATAAAAGTGGCCCAAGAAAACCCTTCCATCATCTGAAATTATGGTGAAAAGACAGTCATCTATGAGCTCTTACCAGACTTTGAATCTGCTGGGCTTTGGAACTGTGAGAAATAAGTTTCTGTCGTTTATAAGCCTCTTAGTTTATGGTATTTTGTTATAGCAGCCTAATGAACTAAGAGTCCCCTCTCCTTTTTATTGTAATGCAAGTTTAGGCTTTAGCCTTAGTATTACAGTGGCTTAAGAAGTTACCTAGGGTGTACTGCTACCCTGGTAGCCTCAAGCAATTCCTTCGCAGGCAACTGAAATAGGAGGAAAGAATTGCTAAGACCTAGGGAAAAAATAGCAAGGGAATTAAGTGTCTTGCTTATTTACTTAAAATAGATCATTGTTCTCTAATGTAAATCAAACAATAGAGATGACTGACGTCTGAGGAAAAGAAATATTGATGAGATTAAGTAGGGCAGTCTTATATTAAATTCCCAGGTGAAGATGGTGGTGGTCATAATAATAATAACAGCTAGCTCTTGTACATACTGTGTGCCAGGCACAGTTCCAAGTAGTTTACATGTATAATACATGTAGACTTTACAGTTGCTCAAGGAAGTAGATGCTTTTGTCATCTCTGTTTTATAGATCGATGAAATTGAGTCACAGAGATTGGGCAAGTTACCCAAGGTTACATAGCTAACAAGAAGGTTCGCCCAGATTTGAAGCAGGCTCAAGTATATATTCTTAATACTCTGATGGATAGCGATGAGCTCTGTAAAAATATAGTATAAGATACGGGGACCAAACTGGCTTGCAGAGAACACAAAAAATAGATCTGGTAGGTATTGTGACCTTGGAAAACTTTACTCTGCCTCACCACCTTTATGTTTACAATGGGGGAAGTAATAGTACCTTGCTTTAGGTTATTTTCAGGATTAAATAAATGTATTTAAGATGCGGAGAAATGTGGCTGGCACATAGTAAACATTAAAATCTGAACTGCTTTTGTTATTATGAGACATACTCTAAGAAGTCGCTTATTTAGAGAAAGATGGGGAGGACAAAAAGGGGCTAATTCAACTGTACATATTTTGTATACTCACTGTGATCTCAAGTCAAAAGTTACTATTGCTTTATCATCCGTTGACACTGATGGGTCTTGACACATCAGTAGCTGATAAATAATTGCTGACTTGATATTACTTCTGAAATTAGACGCTAACGGGATTGACATAGACATTCCCTGTCTATGTTTTTGACAGTCATCTAGTAAGAAGGAAATGATTCAGTAGATGGAACATTGTCATTTCTTTGAAGCATGGGAAAAAAGATAATTGGAAGGCAGACTCGAGAGGCTAATGTATATTAGTAAAAGGTGATTTTCTTTTCAAAAAAAGAAACCCATGGAACCCGAGCATTCTACATTATGAGGAAATATAGAAAAAAATGACTTAAATGAAGAAAAATTTATTTACTTTTTTGTCTTCTCAACTTTGTATCTGGTTATGGGAATGTTTTCCCCCCATTTGAAGATGAGGATTTAAAAAACTGAGGTAATATCAAACTTAGAATTATAACTTAATATTGATCTTTTTTTGTAGTTGAAAAGCAGAATTGCAGAACCTGGAAATAGTACTTCTTTTTCAGTATGCAAAGCAAAGTCAACTTGTCAATAGTTAATTCTGTCTTTGCTCAAATAGATGAAAAATAAGAATAGTTCCTTCATTATATCACTCTTGTATTAAACTGAAACAGTATAGATGGGGTGACAAATCAAAATATTAGACAATAATCAATGTGTAATACTAATGAAACTTAGCAATAATCTGAGTTGAGTTTCCTCATATTTTCTTTTTATATGAACGATATTCATCCAGTAATAAGGGCTTTTGCATTTTTCTTCTCCTTGTTCACCACGCCCAGCCCCACGGGCGACCTTGTAGGTTTTTGATTATCATTCAGGGCCTTACATGGACTATTCCCTCTGCCTAAAAAGCCTTTCTCTCCAGGCTTCAGATGGATGGCTCCTTTTGATCTTGTCTTAAATGTCATTTTCCATAGAGGCTTTCTCTGGCTACCCTACCTAAAGTATGCAATTAATGTTAGCTGCTGTTATCTTTATTAAATTAGATGTCCTTTGTTGTTCTGTCTCAGCAGTCTTGTTTCCTTCATAAAATTGACCACATTTTATAATTTATGTTTATTTTTGTCTCCACGACTAGATTTTAAGTTTCCTGAGGCCAAGAACCTTGTCTCTTATTCAGCTGTATTCCCATCATCCAGCAGATATCCTTATATGGTAGATTCAGTGTAGGTGCATGGGAGGTGCTTGACATATATTCATTGAATGAGTGAATGACATATATTCATTGAATGAATGAATGACTATCTTTGTGGAGTAAAAGGAGTAGAGCAGAGGTCAGCAATCACCGATTGTTGTACTCATACCAACGGACACGCTGCCACATTAGGAATTTGTTTGAATTGGCTATGATCAGAAGATTATGCACAATTTAATATAGATAAATACATTAACATAAATACATTTGCTTATAACTTAAAGGAAGCTTATATTTTAAAATTGATTAAATCTCATTGATTTAAAATACCGTGTTGTAAAATAATGAAGGAGTAGGCGAAAGCTATTTGGTATAGGTGGTCTCTGTTTATACACATCTGGTTAACAAATGATCCACCCACAAACATTTGCTGGAAAGCTCTCTGCCGTCCACCTACCCATTATGCAGAATTTGTTCCTTTTGACTATTTCTCTAGGGAGAGAGATTAAATTGGTTGAAGAACTTCAGGTTTATAAGTACAAGAGGTAGGGTAGGTTAATAGGAAAAAGCCTCAAAGGATTTAGAGTTTAGATTCAGGACCCATTCTATGACTTAGTTCTATGACTTGAGTCAAGTCCCAGACCTGTTTTCTGCTCTGTAAAATGTAGTGGGCTCCAAGTGTTGCTTCTGAGCTTCAGGTGAGATGTATCAAAGAACTTTATAAGCTATGAGGTGCTATGTATGTTGACTAGTTTACCCAGTGGGCATAATCATTTGTGTAGATGAGCAAATGGCCAGGTGCTCCTAAGTGCAGCTAACTGCATCTTACTTGGAGACATTCAGCCTAAACATCTGTTCACATTGTGCCTGATTTTTACTATTTTTAAAGTTATCCATCTCCTTACTGAAATTATACCAACTAGAAATTCACTTAGATTAATAAATGTATATTTAATTAAACATTTTTGTTTTTTAAGTTGAAAAAAAAACATTTTTGTTTTTTAATTTTATTTATTTGACAGAGAGAAACACAGCCAGAGAGGGAACACAGGAGGGGGGAGTGAGAGAGGGAGAAGCAGGCCTCCCGCAGAGCAGGGAGCCTGATGTGAGACTCGATCCCAGGTCTCCGGGACCATGACCTGAGCCGAAGGCAGTTGCTCAACCAACTGAGCCACCCAGGCGCCCCTAATTAAACATTTTTTTAAAAACAAGTGTCACCTGTGGATTTTTTTTTTGAAGATTTTATTTATTTATTTGACAAAGAGAGATCACAAGTAGGCAGAGAGAGAGAGGAGGAAACAGGCTTCCTGCTGAGCAGAGAGCCCAATGTGGGCCTTGATCCCAGGACCCTGAGTTCATGACCTGAGCCGAAGGCAGAGGCTTTAACTCACTGAGCCACCGAGGCACCCTATTTAATTAAACACTTTTAAGGAATCTTGAAATGATGGCCATATTTTGGTGTAAAATTAGCTCACTGGGTCCTTTTTAATAGCATGCTATCAAGCAGGAAGAGTTAAAATCTTAAAGTTTTAGGGTCATGTAGAAATTCTAACTTCAGCACTTAACCAGTCAAATGACATAGCCTGTCTGAACTTAAGGTCTTTTTGTTTTAACACCATCATTCTTAAGGACTGAGGGAAAGATGGGGCACCTGTGTGACTCAGTTGGTTAAGCGTCTATCTTCGGCTCAGGTGATGATTCTGGGGTCCAGGGATCAAGCCCCACGTCAAGCTCCCTGCTTAATGGGAAGCCTGCTTCTCCCTCTCCCACTCTGCCTGCTTATGTTTCCTCTCTCACTGCATCTCTATCAGATAAATAAATAAAATCTTAAAAAAAAAAAAAAAGGACTGTGGGAGAGTTGAACAGAGAGTCTGTGGTTCAGCACCCTAGTATATGCCTGGTACAGAATAGGGATTGATAAGGGTTTTACTTCCAGGGATATACAGCTTGAATTAGCTGAACTGAGGAAAGGAGTGTTTTCATGCTCTCTTGTGAAGACTAGTCACTACGGGCATAAGAGATCAATAGATCCTTACTGCTTGTTACTCTGAAACTTGTATTCTGCAATATACAGCTAGAGGAACTCAAAACCAACATTGAACAACAGATCTGTAATGTGCATGCAGTGAGAAGAAGAGTAGGTACTTGGAAAGCACCAACTATTCCTGGATGAAAATACACCATAGTGAACATTTAGAGGAGCATTAGAGGAAAGAGATGGAGGCAGAGGTGGACACTGGAGGTGAATACTGGAGGGAAGTTGAAAATATTAAAGTGGTGAGATGGTGCCCCAAATAGCTTTTTTCTTCATTTCAGAATATTGCCCAGGATTGATTTAGTGCTCGGACCATGGCCCTTCTTTGAATTTGGACTTCTTCCCTGTTGCTGCAAGGGTCATTGTAGGTTAAAACTTTGGTAGGCTATCCTGGGAATCTAGTCATAATTCATACTATTAATAAGTAATATTAATTCCAACCATGACCATTATTTGGACTTAAATCCCTTTAAGGGCACTGGGGTAACTCAGTCAGTCAGGCATCCAAGTCTTGATTTTGGCCCAGGTCGTGATCTCAGGGATTGAGGCCCACATTGGGCTCCCTGCTTAGTAGGGAGTCTGCTTGTCTTCCTTTCCTTCTACTCCGTGCTCCACTTGTGTGCTCTATCTCTCCCTCTCCCTAAAATAAATATAAATCTTTTAAAAAAAAAATGCCTTTGGGAGCACAACTATTTTATCATTGGGGATTTACATTTTAAATTAATATGAAGTTCCCATTTTTTTAATTTTCCCACTTACTAAACTTATATTCTTGAATGGAATTAAAATTTATCAGGAAAAAAATAAATAAAATTTGTTATTAGTATCTGAAGTCAAGCCATTTATAAAGCTTATCCTCACATCTACAAAATTATTTTACATTTTTTAACCAAATTAGCAAGTTTCTGTTGTGAAGTGGTATCATATGTCTTTTTCTTTTCTTTTTGAGAGAGAGAGCATGAGCAGGGGTTGGGGCAGAGGGAGAGCGATTATGACCTGAGCTGGAATTAAGATTCAGACACTTATCAACGGAGCCACCAAGGTGCCCTTCTAGTGGGTTATTTCTGTCTAAATTTATAATAGTAAAAATATGTAGGGGCGCCTGGGTGGCTCAGTTGGTTGAGCGACTGCCTTCGGCTTAGGTCATGATCCCGGAGACCCGGGATCGAGTCCCACATCAGGCTCCCTGCTCGGCAGGGAGCCCGCTTCTCCCTCTCTCACTCCCCCTACTTGTGTTCCCTCTCTGGCTGTGTTTCTCTCTGTCAAATAAATAAATACAATCTTTAAAAAAAAATAAATTCATTAAAAAAATAGTAAAAATATGTAATTTTATCACATAATACTGACAAATTGCTTCCCCCCAATTTTTATTTAAATTCTAGTTAATTAACATATAGTATAATATTGGTTTCAGGAATAGAATTTAGTGATTCACCACTTAACAGAGTAACACTCGTGCTCATCATGACAAGTGCCCTCCTTAAAGGATGATATTCTTTTTTTTTTTAGGATTTTATTTATTTGACGGAACATAAGGAGGGGGAGGGGAGTGAGAGAGGGAAAAGCAGGCTTCCCACCATGCAGGGAGCCTCATGTGGGGCTCAATCCTGGAACTCTGGGATCATGACCTGAGCCAAAGGCAGACGCTTAATGACTGAGCCACCCAGGCACCCTTAAGGGATGGTATTCTTAAAAATAACTTGAGGTTAAAAGTCCATATCATATTTGGTGTACTTGATGAAAGGATATTGATCCACAAAATTCTAATTTGATCATTTTACAAAAGAATTGGCTATAGGAGGAGTTCTTTAAACTTCCTATGTTGCTTGCTCTATAATTTATATCTAATTTTTAAAAATTTAACCCACAGAAAAGTTGAATCATACAATTAATCAAATACCTTTTCATTGGTTAATTGTGAACATCTTAACCGCTTTTGTTTTATCTCCCAATAGATAGGTGGGTAAATTAGATAGGTAGACATGGGCCTGGGGTGGAGGGACTGATTTTTATTTTTTATTTTTTATTTTTATAATTTGAGAGTAAGTTGTAGATAGGACATTTCAACCCTGAGTACTTTAACATGGAACTGACTGGTATTAGCATGAGAAAGCTGATTATGTACATTTCTTCCCACATCCGTATCAAGTTAGTTGCTTGTAATCCTCAATAGTGGCCATTTACAACATGGAAATTGGTAATGCTGTAAAACCAGGTTCTTTCCCTCTCTAGAGCCAGTTGTTAGACATCTACCATTACACCACTGCATGTGCCTCCTAAAAGCAAGAACATTCTCTTATATACCTGCAATGCATTTGTCATACTCAAGGAATCAAATGCTGGCACAATGCTAATATCTGCTATCCAGTTAATATTCATATTTCCCAAGTTGTCCCAATATTGTCTTTAGGCATGTTGCATTTTAAGGAAGTGAATTACTTCCTGTTACAGAAAAGGAGTTAGACCCTGATTTTGTACAACATTTAGAAAGGTTTCAGATTATACTGTAGGAATATGTGAAGGTAGAAATGAGTAAAAGTATTGGTCTTTAGAGGGAAAAATTAGGTCACATATATAGGACAATTAAGATATTTGCAGATTTTTCCTTATTTAGCTTTAAAAGAAACGTTGGACAAAATAGATTTAAGAGAATAATGAGCATTTATGAAATTCCAAGATTTTTTTAAAAAGATTTCATTTATTATTATTATTTTTTTAAGAGTTTGTTTTATTTGACAGAGAGAAACAGTGAGAAAGGGAACACAAGCAGGGGGAGTGAGAGAGGGAGAAACAGGCTTCCCGCGGAGCAGGGAGCCCAATGTGGGGCTCAGTCCTGGGGGTCCAGGATCATGAGAGTGGAAGGCAGATGCTTAACAACTCATCCACCTAGGAATCCCTAAAGATTTTATTTATTTATTTGACAGAAAGAGAGAGAGAGAGAGGGAATAAAGCAGAGGGATGGGAGAGGGAGAAGCAGGCCTCCCGCCGAGCAGGGAGCCTGATGCGGGGCTCCATCCCAGGACCCTGGATCATGAACTGAGGCAAAGGGAGACTCTTAAAGACTGAGCCACCCAGGCACCCCTGCAAGACATTTTTTTGATTAAAAGAATTATATTTGAATTGAGAAAAATTTATGTTTTTCATCCTAAAGCCTCAGGTTACCTCTCTGACCTCATTTTTTTAGTATTCTAAGATCCCTGCATTCATCTTCAGTCACCACAAGCTCATTGACATCATCGTGGGGCCTTAACATTTGCTGTCCCCTTCTAGAATATACTGTCTCATGACCCTGTCCTTCAAGTGACTTTATGCTCGGTTGTCACCTCCTCAAAGAGGCCTTCCTGACCATCCCATGAAAAGTACAGCTTTTTTATTTTCTCCCTCCACTGCATTACTCTTCTTCGTAGTCCTTACCAGTGCTTGACCTGATGTTCTATATTTATTTATTTAATTTTTTGTTTTTCTCCCCAATAGGAATTTAAGCTTCATGAGGGCAGGGACTTAGTGATATTTGTTCACTGCTGTGTTTCCTGATGTGTGGACTGATGCCTGAGATTTAGTAGCTGCTCAATAAATATTTATTATTAAATGAATGTTTGCATTAATTTTAGTATTTTTGTAATACACCATAAAACTTATTTTTTTATACATTTTTTCCCTGTGGTTTGTTAGTTTTATAACCCTAACAATTAACTCTCCTGTTTCAGTTTTTGTTTCTAAATGGGAATATTTATGACCACTTCTCAAAGTTATTAGAGGATCAAATGAAATAACTACACAAACATAATATAAGGTATTTGATAACTGAATAAATGGTGAAAATGTCTACCATGAGAGTTTGTAAGAAGAAATAATTTCAGCTGAGGTGATTAATTTCATGACACAGACTCTTGGTCCAAGACAACAGCTCTATTGAGACTTAAAAGACAGGTATTTAGGATAGGTAGTTTACAGAGATTGAGACAGGGAAGGCTGGAAGAGAGGACAATCTGAGCAATTAAGATGTTCAAGGGATAGCAGGTAGACTAACATGAATTGTAGGAGTTACTTAGGAATCAGGAAAATTAGGTTTTTGGATGTCACAATAAGGGGTTTGAGCTTCATTTACTTGATAGTGAGATACCATTAAGTGGTTTAGTCTGATTAAAGATAACTTTTTGGAAGAATATTTTGGCATTATACTTCTTTTCTTTCTTTTTTTAAAGCTTCATTTATTTAATCTTTACACCCCATGCGGGGCTTGAGCTCACAACCCTGAGATCAAGAGTTGCATGCTCCTTTGAGCCAGCCAGGTGCCCTTGATAGTAGATTCCTATTTTATTTCATCATAAACCAGCAAAGAATTATTATTGAATATACGGCACTCTTAAAATCGGTTTTTAGCTCTCAAAATTACGTTACAACCTGGTGTTAGAAAAATTACCAGACACTAATCTCTGCTGTTGGGTCATCCTTTTTCTTCTCCACTTCCCCCCGCTTGCCAACATTCTTTGTAATATATGAGGGATTATTATTCCTTTCTATGAAAATTCTTGGCAATATTAACATGTATACAATACTGACAATGCCATAGCTATTGTTTTATGATACTCTTTTGTCAGAGTAAAGTACACTATTAAAGCAGCTATGTGTTACAAGAAATAGGAGAGAGAGGATAAAATTGGAAATTTTTCTCTTATTTTGGAATATTTGCTGGCAGAAGTCATAAACTCTGGGAGCAGAGGCCTTTGTATCTTCTAAACACATGTGAACTATGGGATTAGGGAGATCCCCCCCACCCCCATACTGAGGGTAAGCTTTCCTACCCATGTTAAGGAGGGAATTAGAATGTCTACCCCCTGAGGCTCCTGGGTGGCTCAGTTGGTTAAGCGACTGTCTTGGGCTCAGGTTATGATCCCGGAGTCCTGGCTTTGGGCCCCACCTTCTCCCTCTCTCACCCCCCCTGCTTGTGTTCCCTCTCTGACTGTGTTTCTCTCTGTCAAATAAATAAATACAATCTTAAAAAAACAACAAAACAAAAAAAACCAATGTCTCCTCCCTGCCCACCCAACCAAATAAGTGAATTGTGGTAGAAAGAGCTGGAAATCTTAGATCCTTTTATTCATAACTCCTTAAAAATTGTTTGTCTAAAATGTGTGTTCTTAAGTTGGAATACTCACAAGTTGGGATAAGGAATATCCCTATGCCTTTGAGGAAGTGTGTTCAAATCTTACTAATTGTGTCAATTAAATGCTAGTCCTGGAGGCATATTTCTACAGTCCAGCATATAACAACCCGGACCTGTGCTTTTTCTTGTAGTTTATGTTGCAGAGTTCAGGTATCTGCCAGGTAACTCTGAATAGCTAACAATGAAAAAACAACAACAAACCCTCAGGTTACATGATGGTACGGGTTAAATTCCATTGCCACGAGTTCAGGCCACTGAAATCCTTTTGTTATTCTGAAATTACTTTGAAAATCATGCTGTTGCTAGAAATCAGAGTTGGAAAGGTCATTGGAAAGTGGGAGTCTCTTTCATTTTTATAGTTAGGAAAACAAGACCCAGAGGAGAAAAAGTGACCTGTCCAATGATAGAAGTAAAACTCAAATTTCCTGCTAGCCAGTCTAGTGTGTCTATACTTTCAGCAAGAGCACAGCTGTGTCTAGGTTCTGCATCAGAAATGACCTAATGATCAACAACCTTCCTCAAGTAACTTGTAAGAAACACAGGCTAGGTGATTCTATTTTAACATTACTCTCCAAATAAAATATACCTACTTTCAGAAGAAAGTCAAATGGTTAGTCTCGAAGTGAAAGGCATATTTCATCCTTGAAACAGGATGCTAAAATACATATATAATGAAACTTGAAATTAGAGATAATGTGAAATTTAAAAATCAAGAATTAGCAGTGTAAGCTTATTTAGAAATAGAAAAAAAATCTGTCTTTAATTTTGTCATATGAAAAACAGCTAGTAATAGTACTAAAAGGGCTATGGTAACAATTAGATGAGGTAATCCATGTAAAGTTTAGTTTAGAATAGTATTTGATTCTGAAGAAATAATAAAACATTATCTATTAATGTATTAACATTTCCTTAACAAGTAAGATAAGTACATATTCATTTTTTTAAAAAAAGACATATTTATTTGGGGGGGATTGGGTAGGGCAGAGGGAGAGAGAATGAAACAGACACCACACTGAGTCGAGCTCAACATGGGGCTCAGTCATATAATCCTGAGATCATGACCTGGGCCCAAACCGAGTTGGGTGCTTAACCCACTGAGCGACCCAAGCACCTCAATAGGTACATCTTGTAAGTGTTCTGAAGAGAACCTACGAAGGCTAAGAGGGTGACTAACTGAGAGCAAGGAAAAGCCCCTTTGGTTAGGATTATTAGATAAGGCCTGTCTGAGAAAGTAAGGCAAGGATGTAAAGGAGCCAACTATGTAAATGTTCAGGGGAAGAACATTCCAGGCCAAGGGAGTAGTATATGCAAGAGTCTTGAATTTAGAAAGAGCCTGGCATGCTTTAGGATCTGAAAGAACAGAGCATATACCATAATTTGTATTTCCTTCCTTTGCTCACATTACATTATCTCCTTCCCTAGAATATTTGTTCTTCAGGGGTGGGACACATCTGACTTCTTCCCTCACACCTGTGGCAGTGGAGTGGTTAGTTTGGAATTGGCATTTATTAGACACTTGAAAAAGCATTTAACTCTATGCACGGTTAATCACCATCAGTGCCTTCTGGGTGAAGACTTGATCTTTTTCAGACAGAAATATTCTGGGATGTAATGAATTGTACATGGTTAATAACTATTTTAAAAAGAGCATTTGAAAAGCTGATGCACAATTATAAATTATTTCAATATAAAATATAAATTTTATATTTTGACTCACATCAGTGAGTTTCATGGAATAAGAATTCTCATTTCAAAAATCAAAGTAATTTGAGGTAGCCATTTTATATCTCTGTTTAACTGTACCACGAAGTTCAGATTTTCTTGAGGGATGGGATGGAAATGCTATCTGGGATGGTCTTGGTTTACACCTGTTACCTCTGTCCAATCCTATTTCACGATTTTCTTCTTTCACCCTAATTATTACGCATTTTGCTGTCCTACTAGAACACTCTATAACTCATTTCATTCTGTATTAAAATAGCTTAAGTATAACTTCAGGTATATAATTTGCCCCAGCTGTGTTCTGTAGGATATTGCATGTAATATTTTGTAATTTATGTGGACTCTTATATAAATCAAGGGATTGAGAGCATGGTATGCTTGCTTTGATTTAGTACAAAAAAATTGGACTTTGTTTCAGAAATGTTTGATTTCTAAGATTTTTTTACCAAAATGCACCTATTTTGACAAAATGTTCTTTTTATTCAAAGTCATCTGAAATCCTGTAAACAATGCCTTCTTTGATAAATATTAAATTAGTGATTACATAATATATCAGTAAAATAACTTACCATTTTTAGAATTTACTGCCAAATACAGTAAAGTGTCAGGCACTTAAAAAGCACATAATTAATGGCTATTTTGATTGTCTCCAAAGTTTGTAAGCTTAGGGAATTGGGAATGACAATAGTGGTGAATCTTATTCAGAAGAAAATTAATTCAATTTCAGATATGTTAGCCTTTGAGGTGTTACAGGTAGTCACTAATAATTAGTGTTATTTGGAAACAAGACTGTATGAAATATGAAAACAAGACTATATAATTTTTTTAAGATTTTATTTATTTATTTGACAGATCACAAGTAGGCAGAGAGGCAGGCAGAGAGAGGAGGAAGCAGGCTCCCTGCTGAGCAGAGATCCCGATGCGGACCTCGATCCCAGGACCCTGATATCATGACCTGAGCTGAAGGCAGAGGCTTTAACCCACTGAGCCACCTAGGCGTCCAAGACTATATAAATTTTTAAAAATGCAAGCAAATAGAGTATTAGAGCTTTGGGTACTTAATAATTCAGTTTCTCTTAAAGCTACATGAGGTTTATTTAATTCTATTATAGCGATTTCACTTTACCAGTTTCCTGCTAACATTCTCCAAAATTTAAAATGCAAAATCTGTCATTTGTATGACTCTTGGCATAATTAGTAGAGGTTCTCAACTAGGTGATAGGTACCAGTGATAGATAGTTGTGGAAAAAGAAAAACACAGGACTTGGAATTAAATCTGCGTTAGGTGATTCAGCTAGGTAATCCACCAGCTGCCTTTATCTTTATGGTTCAGTTTCTTCATCTACAAAATATTCTTATTTCACAAAGTTAGATTGCCAAAGGGACAAATAAGTGTAAGAAAGATACACTAATTTCCATGAAAATATTTTTAGTAAAACATCATTTTTAGCAAAATAAATAAATTCATGATGGCTCTAGATTTTAAGACTGAATCAAACATACCATTCTTTATAATATGATAGCAGGTGAATAACAACATCCTAGAACTTGTCTTTAAAGAAGTATAGGTAAAGAGCAACCCATGTGCATCTTGGCACATGCTTTCTGTAATAATGATATTGATTTATTAAGAGTGTTATAGGATATTAAAGTGAATTCTTATACCTGATCTTGATACTTAGTAAGTCTGACTAGTGTGTGTACAAGATATTATTAGATGAAGTGTTTGTCCAGTAGCTTAGATTATAAATAACCCCTGTTCTAGCTCATTTTAAACAATGTAGTATGAATGATGCCAAAAAACAGGCTAGAACATTTTCTTCTCTCCAAGATCTGAGATTTTGTAAACAAGGCTCTGCTCCTGGAGCTAATCTAGGTCATCATAACCCAAAAATCTTTTGAAGGATGAGAAACGCAATTAAGTCTTTTAGGTAATTTTTAATATTTTAATTTTAAGAGATGGTTTAGCTCTTAAAAACACAGTATTTTTGGATTGCTGCTTGGCCACTTAGCTTTTTGTAACATTTCATAATGAATACAGATCCCTGGGTAATCATTTCAGCAACAATGATGGTTGGGAATCTGCATGAGAGGAAATTAATGTAACTCATTATGGGTTAATTTATCCCAGTACTAACCTAATAGTATAACATTCTATCTTTGAAAAAATGATAAATTTCCTAATTTCCAAAACTGTTATGTTAAATTTTAGCTATTATTTAGTCTTTATTGCAAATTTTTTATTGAACTGTGAAATGTATTGTTAAATGTGACATTATTTAAGAAACTTTAAAAAAATATCAGTGTCGGGGTGCTTGGGTGCCTCAGTTAAGCGTCTGCCTTCGGCTCAGGTCATGATCCCAGGGTCCTGGGATCAAGCTCTACATCAGGCTCACTGCTTGGAGGAGAGCCTGCTTCTCCCTCTTCCCTCTGCTGCTGTGTCCTTTCTTTCTCTCTGTGTGTCAAATAAATCTTTTTTTTTTTTTTTAAGATTTTATTTATTTGACAGAGCACAAATAGGCGGAGAGGCAGGCAGAGGAGAAACAGGCTCCCTGCTGAGCAGAGAGCCCAATGTGGGGCTCAATCCCAAGACCCCAAGATCATAACCTGAGCTGAAGGCAGGGGCTCAATACTCTGAGCTACCCAGGGGCCCCACAAATAAATCTTAAAAAAAAAAAAAAATCAGTGTCATAAAGATACAGCAGTGAAGATTTAAATTTTACCTTTGTTATTATTATGATATACTATTAATAGTAATTGCCCCTTATTTGTGTGTGTGTGTATACATTTTCCCTTTACTAACATTTTATAGACCTGATATTTGCAAAGGAGAAGAGGAGACTTCAGTTGCTTGAAAGCCAAGTCCTAGGCTAGGTGATTTATAACCTTAGAGAAATTATTATTCCCACTTTCCAGGCAAAGAAATAGACTCAGATTAAATAATTGATACCACAGTTTGTTAAGTAGAAAGATTTTTGACCTCCTAGACTCTGGCTCTCCTCTGTCTTGTCTTGCTGCTTTAAAGGATCATTCCAAGGTGCCTGGGTGGCTCAGTGGGTTAAAGCCTCTGCCATTGGCTCAGGTCATGATCTCAGGGTCCTGGGATCGAGGCCTGCATTGGGCTCTCTGCTCAGCAGGGAGCCTGCTTCCTTCTCTCTGCCTGCTTCTCTGCCTACTTGTGATCTCTCTCTATGTCAAATAGATAAATAAAATCTTTAAAGGATCATTCCAGTGTTGATTTTTGTGCAAACATATTTACACTACTATCCCCTAGAAGACCACTAAAGAAGATGATTTTCTATTTGTTTTCAAAATAATTTTAAAATTCTACATGTTTTCAAAATAATTTTATCCTATCCTATTGGATCCTAACAACAAACCAACGTTGCAGGCAAAAAAGAAAAGAAGAAAGGATTCCTGACTCAGAAATGAGCAATTTCAGAAAGGTACTTAAGATTATAAGAATGATTAAAAGTGGAGTTTATACTAGAACCTAGATCTGTGATTCCTGGTCAGTGTTCTTTTCTTTCTTTCTTTCTTTCTTTCTTTCTTTCTTTCTTTCTTTCTTTCTTTCTTTCTTTCTTTCTTTCTTTTTCTTTCTTTCTTTAAGATTTTATTTATTTATTTGACAGAGAGAGATCACAAGTAGGCAGAGAGGCAGGCAGAGAAAGCAGAGGAAAGAGGCTCCCCGCCTAGCAGAGAGCCAGACACGGCGGGCCTCAATCCCAGGACCCCAACACCACAACCCGAGCCCAAGGCAGAGGCTTCAATCCACTGAGCCACCTAGGCACCCTCAGTGTTCTTTTCTATTTCTTTTACTTTCTCTGGATTATGTATGTGATCTGTGAATATGAAGTAGTCCAGTTTTACAGATTGAATCTTTTATGTCTTCAGGTAATGAACACACTGTAACTATGGCCTGGCTCCCTGTTTAGCAGTCAAATCCTGTTTTCCCATGCTATGATTAGGGTATCAGTGACAGATTTGAGGTGTGATGGGGCTGTAATACTGATAATTGAATGAGTAATAAATGGAAAATGTTGAGATTTCTGTAATTAAACTTTATTCTTGTATGATGCCGTATTTGCCTTAATAAAATGTGTATATGAGAAAGGAGTTGTTGGCTGCCTGGGTGACTCATTTGGTTAAGCTCAGCTCATGATCCCGGAGTCCCAGGATTGAGTCCAGCATTGGGCTCCCAGCTCCACGGGGAGTCTGCTTCTCCCTCTGATCTTCTCCCCTGTCATGCTCTCACTCTCTCTCTCAAATAAATAAATAAAATATTTTTAAAAAGAAGAAGAAAAGGAGTTGTTAAGGGAAGGATAGCATTGGTTAAAAGCACTCATGTTAGATTCAGGAAGACCAAATCTTGAATCCTGGCTTTTCCCATTTTGTTCTACTGTACTTGGTCAAATAACAAGCCAGTTTTCCTCATCTTTGGGGATGGTAACTGCTACAGGGGCCAAAGACACAGGTGTATAAAGAAACTAACATCAGGCCTGATCCGTCCTACGTGGAAGCTAGTAAATCATTACTTGTAAAGGGTTCTTTTTCCCTCTCTTTTCTAGTAGCAGTATATCTTTTTAGAAAGTATCCAAATTAGCATGATTATCTCTAAAGTATCTTAAAAGTTAATAGTTCCTAATTATTTCTGCTAAGGGAGGGCACAGCTGATCTGAAACAGTTGACATTTGAGACTTTGCCA
>PITA01016284.1:35228-47194 GCA_004023965.1 Spilogale gracilis
AGAGAGAGAGAGAGAGAGAGAGAGAGATCACAAATAGGCAGAGAGGCAGGCAGAGAAAAAGGGGGAAGCAGGCTTCCCGCCGAGCAAAAAGCCCGATATGGGACTTGATCCCAGGACCCTGAGATCATGACCTAAGCGGAAGGCAGAGGCTTAACCCTCTGAGCCACCCAGGTGCCTACTATTAAGAGTTTTTAAACTTGTGGACTCTTGAGACCTACAAAGTAGATAAACATGCCATTCTTTTATAGCATACCCATTTATAGCTTTGTGTACCAAGATAAAAGCAGGGAAAAGCAAGCATTCTTCAGAATTAAGGAAAGTGCCATTATGAAATTTATTGGAAGGCTGGCAGTACAGAAAAACATTTCACTTAATTTCTTTGTTGGATTTTACTTTTTAAGATGGCGTGTCTTGTGTGCATTTTATTATTTATAATTACATGTTTCTGACTAAATTTAATTTTTTTAAGGGGGCCACAGAGGGAGAGGGAAAGAATCATAAGCAAGTTCCACACTCAACACAAGCCCAATGCTGGGCTCAATTTTATGACCCTGAGATCATGACCTTGCTGAAATATTCCACCCAGGCACCCCTGACTAAATTTAATTTTTATAAGTTCTCCTTATATGTTAATCATGTTATGGAGGCTGTCATTAAAAGTTTGAGGATTATAACTGAAAGGAAATATTCCAAAATAATTTCAGGATTATATATTATTTTTCCTTTTTTGACAGTAGAAGATATTAATTTTGAATTATAAACTTATTCATCAAAAAGTTTCAAAGGTTTTATTTCCTTTGACTTCTGGGTGCATGACTTAATTGAGTAAATAAACTTCTAGAGCATTTCTTATTTGAACTGTGCAGATAATGATACTTGTTCTGTTTACCTCCCATGATTATGAAACCAAGTCAACTATTATTTGGGACATAAAACAGGCATGGTGCTACGTTAGCAATAATGTAGACAAACATAATACTTCTCTCTAAAGCACTTACAGGTGATAGAGGAGAATGTCATTCAGCCAGATATTTTGCAAATAATTATTTAAACTTCTGTGAACTAAGTGCTAAGCAGGAGGTATGGGCGCCTAACACGAGTCTTGGATGAGGGAAAGCTACCCTGGGGAAAAGAAATTTAAGCTGAGACTTACCAACTGAAGGTGTTGTGGGAGACCACTCCTAGTAGAAGAGGAATAAATACTATTTGCAAAAACTCCGAAGTTTTGAAGAAGCTAAGGAACCTTAGTAACTGAAAGTCCAGTCTGGCAGACAGAGACACCTTTTAGCCCTTCACAATAGCCCTGTGAGTTGATGCCATTTTACAGATAAGAAAACAGAGGCTCAGAGTTTAGCAAATTGTATAGGGTTTATTGTTTATAAATGGCAGTTTGAGGTTTTGAACCCATGTTGGTTGGCCTGACTCCAAACTAAATGTTCTACTCTGCCCTTTTCTCTGAGTCACTTACCTCACAGGCTCCTCGTGCTCCCAAACACATATTCCCTCTTGTTATTTCTCAGAGCGCTTAGCAGCTCTCGCTCTGGCTAATTTTGGGGCCAGCGATCAGTTTCTTTACACTAAGATGATAATGAGGTTGAACTCTTTTAACAGGTTCTGTACTTTGTACTGTTTCTTGTATACTGTAAAACTCCAGGGATCCTAGAAGATTTTTCAGGGGCAGGAATCTTGCAGACTCTGAGGCTGATTTGAAACTGCAGTGTTGTTTGTGGCCTCTCATTTAAAAATAGCTGCATGTTGCTCATGGGGTGCCTTAATAGAGCCAACATTTCCATCAGCCTCTGCTCCCTACCCCCAAGACACTCCAGATAAACAAAGATCTGAGTAATAAACAATGTGCCCCTCCCGTAGCCTCTGCCTATTCCCACAAATCTCAGTTGTGTAGAAATCCAAAAGCCACTGCAAATAATGCATTTTATTGGAAAAATGTAAATAAAAAGAGCTTAATTGCCTTAAAAGTTTAAAAAACACTATCCTAGTTTATGTGATGTTTAGGGGAAATATTTCCTACAAGGGAATTTTTCTGATCCTTCATATTTATTTATCTCAACACTGGCATTAACTTCCCCAAAACAGCTTTGTAAGTTTGGGGGGGATTTTTGTTCTCCTAAAGCTTGGAAGATTGTGTAGACTGGTACTGGAAGCTGAGTAGTTGAAACCTGAAGAAAACCTCCTATGCCTTCAGTAGCTGCAGATAATTTTATGATAAAGAAAATAGATGAATTCAGGCCAAATGTCATTGTTTTATGTAAGAAGAGACATTTTAATGCAAATACCTAGCCAAATCTTTGTTATAAGTTTCCTAAAAAACTATTTTCCCTTTTTAGGTCTTTTTCTGATCTGTTAACATTAATTTTTCTTACCCCTGAAAAGGTACTGCCTAAATTTAAGGGGATTATTTTATGCCCTATCACATTTTAACGAACAGGTTGTGCTTTTCTAGGTACCTGTGAAGTTTGTTGTAATTCTTTGTTCTAGGTAGGTGAAGGTTGATGTTTAATTCTAATTGCTTTCAATTTTTTAATTTTTATGTGTTCAGAGGGTTTGTCTTGGTAGAACCTGATTTACTGGAAATGTGAAATAATAAGCTGATTCCCTCCACTACCTTCTTTGTCCTGTTTCCTGTGAAATAACTGAAATAAATGTTTGCCTTATGACTTTCTCTTTTCTAAAAAACACCCAGAGGCATACTTTTTAGGGGCTCAATGCTAGAATACTTTTGTCATTATCGTTCTGCTGTTCTTTCAAGTTGCCTAAACACAGCTGAGTTGGTAAGAAGAGCAAAGACAACATGATAGTGCTGCCAAGTAGACAGGAAGCCGTAGTGGACCTAGCAAGCAGGGGCGGCTGAGCACACCCTCTGTCCAATCAGCGCTGAGTGCTGTTGCTATGTGCGCTCTTACTCTGCTGCCTTTGTGGAAAACCTTACACAGAGGGAAGCGGAATCAGCACCCACTGCTGAACATTTGTTTTAACCACTGCAGACATCTGGATCCCTCAGTTACTGTGTAGCTATTGACAGGCAGAAGGCAACTTCTTTTATACAAGGATTCCAGTATGGTTTTCAGTGGAAACAAAGAGCTTCACAGAGAAGGTGTGTAATGAAGTGTTTTTAACGGCTTTATTTTTAAACTTCCAATTTTCTGTAGCTGTTTACCAGTTGTGGTGTTTGCTTTACATAGATTTTTAATAAATAGGTGTAGAAAAATGATCTCACTTTAAAAAACCTGAACTTAGGGAATTTTCTTTAGCTTCATATTTTCTTCGAACAGCCTTGCTTAAGAGATTATTAAAATGCTGATCTGAACAATGAGTGGGAAGAAAAGAAACCAAAATACAATGTGCTCACTTTAATAGGGAGAAAATGTGATAAAAATGAGACTACAGGGAAGAGAATTGGGGTTATCCAGAAGCATGAACTGTATTTGGGAGCAGGAGGTGTTTTTTAAAATAAAAGCTGTTAAGGGGAATATATTTAAAAGAAGTTACATATTTTTAACTGAATTCATTATTTCTGAATTTGACAGACTCAGAATTTAGCTTACTGAGAATTTTGGCATAGTTTAGGAAATTGATGTGCTATCTTTTTATAAAGGATATCTGAAGATGCTACTGCAAATTGTAGAATCTTGTAATTATTTTGATCCGTTGACTAGTTCTGTGCAGTTCAGATAAAAGATGATAGTATAATCCAACCTCAGAGTCAGTATTGTGTTCTGTTCTGTTAAATGTCCAAATAGAAAGTAGAAAAATAAAGGATGTTAAAGACAACATACCACAAATGGTTAAGATATACTTTTATAAAATTAGAGGAAGCCTCTGAAATGTAATAATTCTATATGTGTCTTACTTAATACTGCAAATATAGTAAAATCTTACTAAATTAAACCTCACTAATTAAATATTTGTAGTAATTGAACAGAATATGGGTTACAATTTTGTTTCATGGGACCTGGAAAAACCAGTTTATCCAACTGATTGATTGTGCAAAAGTTTTAAAATTTCTTAAAACTTTTCTACATATTCTCATATAGAGTTGATATAGTTGGTTTAGCTAATGATTCTTTTAAATTAAAGCAGAACAGAAGATTAATCGCATATTGCCCATTTTTATGAATAATTTTCTGTGGCTTATTCATTTTCACCTGGCTGTATAACTGGCTCCTTTTAAATTCACTCAGTGATTTATGTCTGATGAATAAAATGAGTATACTATAGATTCAAAGTTGATATTAGAGCTTTATTTCTCATATAGGGATTTATTTTCTTGTTCTTTTCAACAAAATGGGTACATACAAGAAATACCTGTCATTAAGTAGGTTTAGCAGTCAGTGGTAGCATAATTTGATAAGTGAGGAGAGATATTTCTTTTCTTTGGAAAGAACTCAAACTATATCTCATGCTTTGGTGCCCATCACTGATCATTTTTAATGATACATATGTTTGTGTTAAGTTAAAGCCTTCAAAAAATAGATTCCAAGTTTATAAAATGTCCCTAACCATTAAAGTGTGTCACATGAACCTGCATATTGGCTTTTTTAGTTTTTTTCAGTTTGTTGGGTGTACCCCAAAACTTGAACCTGATAGGAGTTATCATAAAAATTATAGATAGCATAATAGGTGCACCTGGCTGTCTCAGTTTGAAGAGCAAGCAACTGTTGATTTCAGGGTCGTGAGTTCGAGCCCCACATTGGGTGTAGAGATTACTTAAATAAAAACTTAAGAAAAATTATAGCAAAATAAAGAAAGCTGTTATATTATTTAGACTTGGTATCTTCCAGTGTAAAGCGCTCATATGCAAAAGAAGATCTGGAGGCAGAGGATGATAGGAGGACTCAAGCTCATTAAATATAACTCTAACCACAGAGAAGCTATTCTAGTCATTTCCATTTTCTTGAGCTATCATGCTCTCAATCACTAATTTTATTTTTTAATACAGAATCACAAAAACCAAGTTTTGCTTGAATTGATTTGCTACTTTTTCATCTTGTTTCATTTCTTAAGGATTAATAGACTTCCCAAGAGCAGGCTGGTTTCATTCATATACTGCAAAAGATAAAGGAACGTGATAGTGGCAAGAAAGTGGGGTCTACTGCTATGTCACACAAAAGCTTTGACATTGTGAGGCAGAGAAATAGTCTTGGCAGAATGTCAGATTTTATTCTTGGGCTCAGTACCTAAAAGATGTATTTTATACCGGAACATCAGGAAAGTTCCTGTCCAGTATCAAAACCTCAGGATAATAACTGATGTTTATAGTCTAGTCAAATATAGTAACACTGCTAGCATAGTTCAACTTTTTGAATTCATCTATAATTTGACAGTACAACTTTAATTTATTGTCTTATTTTATGTCAAATCTTTAAATTGGCTTTACTTTCATGACTTGTATAATAGAAAAATAGTGCAGTTCTCGAAAATAGTGGTTTCTGTTTTGTCTTGGCCACTTACTAATATTTATCAGTGCAACGATTGATATAATTGATTTTATTTTAAATAAAATTTTTTATTTTTATTTTGAAATCACCAGGCAATAATCTACAGTGTCTCATATAGAGTTCAAAAGATTCTGTAACTTAAAACCTCAGGAAGGGGCGACAATTTGAGTTTTTCTTTTTTCTCCTGGTCGCCTGTGAATTTATTTATTTATTTATTGATATAAGATTATTTATTTACTTATTTATTTGGGGGAGAGAGAGAGAGCATGAGAGGGGAGAAGCAGACTTCCTATGGAGCTAGGAACCCGATGTGGGACTTGATCCCAGGACTCGGGGATTGGGACCTGAAGTGACGGCTGTGCCTTTAACCAACTGAGCCACCCAGGCGCCCTCCCCCCTTTTTAAAATAATCCATGCTTCAAATATCCCAAGTGCTTGATTCCTATATATGTGCTTAAGTGCTAATGATATAATTTTGTTGTTTTTTTCCTGGTTTGGGGGGTTCCCCCCCCTTCCTTGAAGAAACTCCATTACTTGTTCATATTCTGAATCCCAGAAAGATTTGATTGTCATAGTTGAGCAGGGAAGTTCAGTGTTGACAACTTTCTGTCAGGTGTTTTCATTTAGCAACATGCTGTTGCATACACTGTATTGCATTTTAAGACTATAGTAAAAAATTACTATTTTTTTTAAGTCTTCAGATGTTGCTATGTCTAAAATCAAAAACCCAGGTTTTAAAAATGTAGTCATGCACTATTGCTTGCATCTGATTATATAATCCTTTGTGATAAAACTAAGTTAGTAGTGGTAGCATGATGGCCATTAATTGAGAAACTAGGAATATCTTCTTGTTTCTTTGCTGGCCTTCTCAATTTTATTCAAAGACTTCTGAACTTCAAAAGATTTGAATTAAAAGCTTTGTGGTGAGCACAGGGGCATTTTAAATTATAGGAAGTAGTCAAGATGGAGTGGGAAATATAAGGCTCATACAGGGGCGCCTGGGTAGCTCAGTTGGTTAAGCAACTGCCTTTGGCTCAGGTCCTGATCCTTGAGACCCGGGATCCAGCCCTATGTCGGGCTCCCTGCTCAGCGGGAAGCCTGCTTCACCCTCTCTCAGTCCCTCTGCTTGTGTTCCCTCTCTGGCTGTGTTTCTCTCTGTCAAATAAATAAAAAAATCTTAGGAAAAAAAAAAAGGCTCATACATAGTTGGGCCTCAGATTGTGCTCTAAGCTTCTTGTCATCCTGAATGTGAAAGGGAGCCAATCAGTTGTATATATCTCTTGTTATTCAACATGTCTTTGCTAAATATTGGTCATTAAAAACCTAAGCTGATTTCTGTTTTCTTAATATTTTGAAATTTTTTTTGGGGGGGTGTTCCAGTTTGGAATAGCTTATCTTACCTATTCTGTATGATTTTTTTTTTAAGGACTTTATTTATTTATTTGAGGGAGAGAGAGCGAGCAGAGGAAGAAGCAGAATGAGAAGGACAAGTAGATTCCACACTGAGCGCAGAGCCCGACCCAGGGCTCTCTCCCACAACCCCAAGATCATGACCTGAGCCAAATTAAGTCAGACACTTAACCAACTGAGCCACCCAGGCGCCCCTGGTTTTTTTTTATTATTATTATTTACCAATATTGGGTGCAGCTTTACCTCTTTAAGCAGTAGTTTCCCAACCAATATAAAGAGACCTTAGGGTAATTGTGGAATTTAAATGAAACAGTGCAAGAAAACTACTTAGGTTAGTGGCACTGAGGTAACATGCATAAAATGTGAGATTTTTATAATAAACTCTATTTTAAATTATTCTACATTTTTTAATTCTGAGGATTTTAAGTGTAGTTTTTTAGACTTTCCCCCTGAGATTCACATATGTTGATATAATTTCAGTTTTCTCAATTTTCTAATACTTTGTGATCTAGAGAGTCAGGGAAATAATAGGATTTGGGCAGAAAAAAGGACACAGAGAACTACATTTCAAAGTTTCTGGAGAGAGATAATAGTCAAAAATAGTAAAGAAATAATGGGTAAAATAGAAAGGTAGATAAAGAAGGGAAGGCAGGAAAAAATATTCTGTTTGATGTAGCATTATCTTGTGTGTGTGTGTGTGTGTGCGCGCGCGCGCATGTGTACATGTGTGTGCGTACATCATGCACCCACAAGTAGCACAGATGCTTAGCTGACTGACCAGAGTTGCTAAATCCACTGGGGGGTGGTTTTCTAGGAAGCAACATTTTTCTGATTTTTCTTTTGAATCCCTCAGCTAGGATTAGGGTAAGGGTGACCTGGTATTTGACATCCATATTAATGACAAGGGACAAGTCAGCTGCCCGAGAGCCAAAAATTAAATATCATCACATGCATGATGAATGTATCTGTGTTGAAATATAAAAACTTCCAGAGAAAGAGTTGTTAGTATAGGATTAAATTTTGAAAACTCACACTTCTAAGCCAGTATGTTGAGGAATGCTCTTTAGTCATTTTGATAAGTATGTAAAACTTCAATTGACCACAGACTCTTCATTGCTTTGAGCAGTCATAATTTAACATTCTTTTGGGGGAGGTATAAATTGAGTACCCATTCTGTTTTCCATATTTTCATCAAGTGCTAAAATTTTGTGATTCCTTCATAAACTTCTATTACTTTGCTCTCCAACTTGCTGATGATACAGTTTAGCTTATTGAGAATTAGAGAATAAACAAATGTAAAGAAAAGACCATCTCTTCCAAGTGTTTTCCATTTCATCACTGTTAATGTGTTCAGTAGTACGACCCAACTAGCTAGCTTCTGATTTGGGTCCAGAGACTATTTTGCAATTGACAAAAAGGAAACTGAGAACCATTTCAGCAATAAGTATCCTGGTTTTATCTAATTGCATTGCATTGATGTACTTGGGTGGGGGCAGTGTAAGGGGAAAAAACATACTTACCTTAAGTCATTCTTCTTTTTTTTTTTTAAAGATTTTATTTATTTGACAACGAGAAACACAGAGAGGGGTCACAAGCAGGGGGAGTGAGAAAGGGAGAAGCAGGCTTCCCGCCAAGCAGGGAGCCCAATGTGGGGCTGAAGCCCAATGTGGGGCTCGATCCCAGGTCTCTGGGATCCTGACCTGAGCCGAAGGCAGTCGCTTAACCAACTGAGCCACCCAGGTGCCCCAAGTCATTCTTCTAAAAAAAGAATCCACACAGAAATCCACACAGTGTTTTCCAGTTTGGGGTACTAACCCTTTTGAGAATCTGCTGAAAACTGTCAGTCCTCTTGCTAGGAAAAAACCCCATCTATGCATATACACACTTGATTTTGTGGAAAATATCCAGAGGTTCGTAAATTCTCTTAGGTTAAAAAATTTATTGAACATGTCTTGGTTTTAGACATAGAATAAAGGCATTAATTTTTAAAAATTGTTTTGTTTCTTAGCACAGGGTCATCTTCTGAATGTACAGAAGAATTTGACAGTACTTTGTTTCTTTCTCTGACACTGTTTTCTCAGTTTTTCCCCCCATACTTCTTTCTGAGGTATGGAGTGATAATATCATATAATCAGGAATATACCCACAAAGGACAACAAAGAGGACAATATTTCCCATTTTTCAGGCCTGATGAATTAGGTCTAATGGCTTATGCAGAATACAGAAAATTTATGTAGGGTCAGGTAAGAACAAATGAATAAAATCTGTATAGCTCTGCTTGTGCCCATGCGTTCATGATGTGATATGGCTTAAAGCACCGTCCTGGGGGCGCCTGGGTGGCTCAGTTGGTTAAACGACTACCTTAGGCTCAAGTCATGATCCCGGAGACCCAGGATCGAGTCCCACATTGGGTTCCCTGCTCGGCGGGAAGCCTGCTTCTCCCTCTCTCACTCCCCCTGCTTGTGTTCCCTCTCTGGCTGTGTTTCTCCCTGTCGAATAAATAAAATCTTAAAAAAAACAAAAACAAACAAACAAACAAAAAAACACTGTCCTGGCAGCCTGGACTTGAAGGAAGCAAGACAAATGGAAATTTCTGCAATAACACTGACTAGTTTTAATTCTTACATTTTAAATATCAGTCCTCTGGGAGCTTTCTCTGATTTCCAAGATTGAGTTTCTTCCTAAACGCACGCTGATCTACCTCGTTTATCATTTATCATCACGTCACCGTGAATTAGACGTACCTGTAGCATCCTCATCAGACTGTCCTCTACTTGAAGGCAGCACAGCAGCTTGAGTTCCCCATTGCCTTTGGGAGAAAAACATCAGAAAACTGATGTTTTTGAGACGTAGATACTTCTCTTTTTCAACTCTTATCTTTTAGCCAGTTTCGAAAATTACTTAAAATGTAGCTTTCTTTTCTAGAGTTTAAGCTGCCCCGACTTATCATAAGCAGCCAGTATATTGTTGTGATGAACTTGCTTTATAAATGCCTGAAAAAAAGGGCAAAATTCCAATAATCAATAGAGAAATTAGAACTCAAAGGCTCTCTTTCTTATTTTTGACAGTTTAAATGTTTTTGTCCTAGGCTAGAGATTTAATGATTATTTAACCCAGTTTCATTACTTTTTTATTTTCTTTTTTTTAGAGATTTTATTTATTTGATAGAGAGAAATACAGTGAGAGAGGGAATACAAGCAGGGGGAGTGAGAGAGGGAGAAGCAGGCTTCCTGCCGAGCAGGGAGCCCAATGTGGGGCTGGATCCCGGGTCTCCGGGATCATGACCTGAGCCGAAGGCAGTTGCTTAACCCAACTGAGCCATCCAGGCGCCCCCCCAGTTTCATTATTTTAAAAACAAATATTTTCTTGTTCATTTAAGAGAATTATATTGAGGCACCTGCCTAATTCAGTAGGTGGAGTAACCCTTGATCTCAGGGTCATGAGTTTGAGCCCCATGTTGGGCATAGAATTTACTTAAAAATTTTTACTTTAAAAAATGTAAAAAGAATTATATTGATAAAGTGCATTAAAAACAACAAAACTTTTTCAGTACAAAAGAGAGGGGGAGACTAGGTCCCTGTTGACTAAATTAAGACCTGCTTTAGGAAGCAAAGAAAATTGAGATTCTAATTAATTTTAGTGTAGTGTTTCAGCTGATACATTCGTAGAATTTTATTTCCAACTGTGACTTTTCAAATTTGAAAAATATGGAAAACTAGTTGGCAATTAAAATATTAAACCCAAGCGAAGAATAAAATAATTATCTGAAAAGGGTAATAAGCAAGCTTTTATCACTTTAATCAGAAATAAGCTGAAATAAGAAGAAAACACGATATAACACAACATTGACCATTCATTATTTCAACAAGTGTTCTAGTGCTTGTTCATGCCAAGTAGCTAGGCTGGACAAGTGGACCAACTTGTTCTTGTGGAGCTTGATGGGGTAGAGGAGAGAGGCAAATAATGATTTAATTTTATTTGTGTTAAATTTTAGGAAGGGAAAGCATAATGAACTCTTACAAAAAGAATAAAAAGCTCTGGGAGGATGTAATGGGATCAGATGAGATGGATGAGCCCCAATGATGAATTATGTGTTTAAACTGAAGTAGATATAATCTCATTATTTTATACCTTATTTATTTATTTAAAGATTTATTTATTTTGGGAGGTGGATGGGAGGCGTAGAGGGAGGAGGAGAGGTTCTTCAAGAGGACTCCCTGCTGAGTGCTGAGCTTGACCTGAAGTTTGATCCCAGGACCCTGAGATCATGACCTGAGCTGAAATCAAGAGTTGGACACTTAACTAACTGAGCTACTCAAACGCCCCTCTTTTTTCTTTTTCTTTACTGTTCCATTATCATTCACATACAGTGTTATATTAGTTTCAGGTGTATAACATGATTCAACAACTCCGTACATTACTGTGCTCATCATAATAAGCCCTTCATCTGTTTCACCCATTTCCCCCCCCCAAGTTTTTATCTGTAGAACTTTCTTTTTCTTTTTTTTTTCTTTTTTTTTTTTAAGATTTTATTTATTTATTTGACAGAGAGAAACACAGCGAGAGAGGGAACACAAGCAGGGCGAGTGAGAGAGGGAGAAGCAGGCTTCCTGCCGAGCAGGGAGCCCGATGTGGGACTCGATCCTGGGTCTCTGGGATCATGACCTGAGCCAAAGGCAGTCACTCAACCAACTGAGCCATCCAGGTGCCCCATAGAACTTTCTTTTTAAGTGGGGCTTGAAGTTATGACCCTAAGTCACATGCTCTACCAGCTGAGCCAGCCAGGCATCTCTAATTTGTAGAACTTTGATCAGGTGGTAAAGTTAAATTTTTAACCCCATATGAGTAGAAATTGTTAGAAAATGCAATGACGGGGAAAAAAGAATGTAATGAGAAAAATCCCATGCACAAGAGCAACAAAAAAGTCCAATCTTGGATGAACACAATAAAAATATTTAAGTCCTTTATGAAGAATTTTAAAAGTCTGCCAGAGACTGTTTTAAAAGGCTTACATACAAGGAGTCTGCTTCTCCCTCTCCCTCTGCCCCTACCCCACGTGTTCTCTTTCTCTTAAAGAAAAGATTTACGTAAGTGTTGAGT
>PITA01016285.1:0-26692 GCA_004023965.1 Spilogale gracilis
CCCTAACAATGTTTTTTACAGTAAATTTGGACAGGGAGAAAAACACAAAATACAAAACTTACCCTTATCCTCATTTTACCACCAAGAGATAGCCCCAGTCAATATATTGGTAATAATCTTTACCAAGAGGTAGCTTTGTATAAATAGACATTTTTGCATTACAAAATGATATCACATTTGTGATGTTTAGTAAATTTTTTTACTTAATAATATGTAGTCATTTTTCATGTCAGATTAATATTATACTGGAGCCTTAGTGCCCAATTTAAAGCTACATTGACTATAATGTAGTAGTTCCCATTTGCTCAATTAGAAGGCCAATTTATTTAGTTACAAAAACTTTTAAAATCACATTTTAGCAAATACTAAATTCATTCTAAAATGCCAATTTTTTTTTTAAAGATTTTATTTATTTGACAGAGAGAAACACAGCGAGAGAGGGAACACAAGCAGGGGGAGTGAGAGAGGGAGAAGCAGGCCTCCCGTCAAGCAGGAAGCCCGATATGGGACTCGATCCCGGGTCTCCAGGATCATGACCTGACCCGAAGGCATTCGCTTAACCAACTGAGCCACCCAGGCTCCCCCAAATGCCAATTTTTTTAAAAAAATATTTTATTTATTTATTTGACAGAGAGAGTTCACAGGTAGGCAGAGAGGCAGGCAGAGAGAGAGGAGGAAGCAGGCTGCCTGCCGAGCAGAGAGCCTGATGCTGGCCTCGATCCCTGGACCCTGAGATCATGACCTGAGCTGAAGGCAGAGGCTTTAACCCACTGAGCCACCCAGGTGCCCCCAATGCCAATTTTTAAAAATCTTATAATTCATGAAATGCCACTAATTTTTCATCATTAGAGACATTCTTTTGAGTCACTAGCTTTTTAGAGCCCATCATCTGTACTTTGTATCTGTTTATGATGCAGCTACTGGAAATTTTATCCCGTGATATAAGTATTCATTTACATAGCTTTAAGACTTACAATATTTTTGTTAATCTTCACAATATAATCACTTATCTTATTGCTTTTAAAGGTGATCTTGTTTATGACTAACAGACACATGAAAAATGTTCATCATTAGCCATGAGGGAAATTCAAATCAAAACCACATTGAGATACCACCTTACATCAGTTAGAATGGCCAAAATTAACAGGATAGGAAACAAATGTTGGAGAGGATGTGGAGAAAGAGAACCCTCTTACACTGTTGGTGGGAATGCAAGTTGGTGCAGCCACTTTGGAGAGCAGTGTGGAGATTCCTTAAAAAATTAAAAGTAGAGCTACCCTGTGACTCTGCAATTGCATTGCTGGGTATTTACCCCAAAGATACAGATGTAGTGAAAAGAAGTGCCAAATATACCCCAATGTTCATAGCAGCGATGGCCACAATCACCAAACTGGAAAGAGCCAAGATGCCCTTCAACAGATGAATGGATAAAGAAGATATGGTCCATATATACAATGGAATATTACACCTCTATCAGAAAGGGTGAATACCCAACTTTTGTAGCACCATGGACAGGACTGGAGGATATTATGATGAGGGAAATATGCCAAGCAGAGAAAGTCATTTACCACATGGTTTCACTTGTGGAACATAAGGAATAACATGAAGGACATTAGGAGAAGGAAAAATAAAGTGAATTGGGGTAATTGGGGTAATTGGGCAGATGAAGCATAAGAGACTATGGACCCTGAGAAACAAACTTAGGGTTTTGGAAGGGATGGGTTGGATGGATAGATGAGCCTGGTAGTGTGTATTAAGGAGGGCACGTATTGCAGGGAGCACTGGGTGTGGTGGCATATACAATGAATCTTGGAACACTGAAAAAATAAAATTTAAAATAAAAAAAAGTGATCTTGTTTACCACAATATCAACACGTGGAATTGTGTGGTTGGACTCTGGGTATAACTATTAAGTATGCTAACTTTCTAGAATTCCATTTTTTGGTTTCAGTTATGTTAAATCCTTAATCTCTCTATATCCATTCATCCATCTATCATCATATATTTAAATATAGACATAAACTAACATTGATGAAGGCAATTTTGGGCTAATGTCTTCTCCTAATGCCTGCAGTGCAAGACAAAGAAATTAAGAAAGCACTATTTGGAAATGCTGATTTTAAGCTAACAAGGGGAGAGGGAGAGAGAAAATCTAAAGCAGGCTGCATGCCCAGTGCAGAGTGTGACACAGGGCTTGATCTCATTACCCTGAGATCATGATCCGAGCTGAAATCAAGAGTTGGATGCTTAACCAGCTGAGCTACCCAGGTGCCCCTCATTTGCTTTTCAGGGGTAATTTTGAGGAAAAGTTTACATTTGAGCATTTAGGTCGTAGGAAAGGGGATTGTGGGGGAATATAGGAAATAACATATTTGAGGATTTTTTAGAAAAACCTTTTTTTTTTAAAGATTTCATTTATTTATTTGACAGAGATATCACAAGTAGGCAGAGAGGCTGGCAGAGAGAGAGAGGAAGAAACAGGCTCCCTGCCTAGCAGAGAGCCCAATGCAGGCCTTGATCCCAGAACCCTGAGATCATTATCTGAGCCAAAGGCAGAGGCTGAACCCACTGAGCCACCCAGGCGCCATAGAAAAACTTCTTAAAAAACTTTATAAGTAGGCAACCAGAACTTTTTTTTTTTTTAAAGATTTTTTATTTATTTATTTGACAGAGAGATCACAAGTAGGCAGAGAGGCAGGCAGAGAGAGAGGAGGAAGCAGGGAGGAAGCAGGCTCCCTGCTGAGCAGAGAGCCCGATCCGGGCCTCGATCCTAGGACCCTGAGATCATGACCTGAGCTGAAGGCAGAAGCTTTAACCCACTGAGCCACCCAGGTGCCCACCCCACCCCCCATTTTTTTTAAGGAGCATTGAATCTGAAGTTGATTTTATAGATATTTGACATAGTCTTATTTTGTAAATAAAGAAATAATGGGACTAAGAAGACACATGGCCTTCAGGAGTTCACTGGACTTTTATAGGGAGCCTTATTTTTTTTTAAAGATTTTATTTATTTGACAGAGAGAGAGAACACAAGCAGGGAGAATGAGAGAGGGAGAAGCAGGCTCCCCACCAATCAGGAAGCTTGATGTGGGGCTTGATCCTGGGACTCCAGGATTGTGACCTGAACCAAAGGTAGATGCTTAATGACTGAGCCACTCAGGCGCCCTGGGAGCCTTTGAATTAAGCAGGTCTTCAGACAGTTTATTGCCCTTCCTCAATACCATATTGAAATGTAGACTTTTGTATAAAACTCAGGAAAAAGCTTCTATTATCATTTTCTAAATCTGTATTTTGTATAAAATGGGTGATATTCTCCAATGATGCTAAATGTAAAAGTAGAGTGGATAAGTATAGACTATAATTCAAGAAGTTTGGCTGTGAATGATAGGGGGAAAGTGGGCATACAGAGTGAAGAGTTTTTTTTGTTTTGTTTTTTGTTTTTTGTTTTTTTGTTTTTAAATAGGAGAGACTTCAAGAAATTGCTGTGCAGTATCTCTCTTAAACCCAGGCATCTTGCTGCATCTTTTTCCTTCCCTACCCCCACAACCGCCCACCCTGCCTCTCAAATTCCTCATATCACAGAGATCATATGATTATTGTCTTTTTCTGATTGATTTATTTCACTCAGCATAATATCCTTCAGTTCCATCCATGTTGTTGCAAATGGAAGGATTTCTTTTATTCTAATGTCTGCATAGTATTCCATTGTGTGTGTGTGTGTGTGTGTGTGTGTGTGTGTGTGTGTGTGTGTATCTCACATCTTTATCCATTTATCTGTTGATGAATATCTAGGTTCTTTCCATAGTATGGCTTGTGGACATTGCTGCTATAAACATTTGGGTGCACGTGTCCCTTTGGATCACTACATTTTATCTTTAGGGTAATACCCACTAGTGCAATTGCTGGGTCATAGGGTAACTCTATTTTCAACTTTTTGAGGAATCTCGTACTGTTTTCCAGAGTGGCTGCACCAGCTTGCATTCCCATCAACAATATAGGAGGTTTCCCCTTTCCCGTATGCTTGCAACATCTGTCCTTTTCTGACTTGTTAATTTTAGCCATTCTGACTGGTGGGGGGGTATCTTGCTGTGGTTTTGATTTGTATTTCCTTGATGCTGAGGGATGTTGAGCACTTTTTCATGTGTCTGTTGTCCATTTGTATGTCGTCTTTGCAGAAATGTCTGTTCATGTCTTCTGCCCATTTCTTGATTGGATTATTTATTCTTTGGGTGTTGAGTTTGATAAGTTCTTTATAGATTTTGGATACTAGCCCTTTATCTGATATGTCATTTGCAAATATCTTCTCCCATTCTGTCGATTGTCTTTCGGTTTTGTTGATATTTCTTTTGTTGTGTAAAAGCTTTTGATCTTGATGAAGTCCCAATAGTTCATTTTTTTTTTCTTGCTTCCCTTGCATTTTACAATGTTTCTAGGAAGAAGTTGCTGAGGCTGATATTGAAGAAGTTGCTGCCTATCTTGTTCTCAAGGATTTTGATGGATTCCTGTCTCACATTTAGCTCTTTTATCCGTTTTGAGTCCATTTTTGTGTGTGATGTAAAGAAATGGTCCAGTTCATTCCTCTGCACGTACCTCTCCAATTTTCCTAATTCCATTTGTTGAAAAGGCTGTCCTTTCTCCATTGGACATTATTTTCTGCTTTGTCAAAGGTGAGTTGACCATAGTTGAAGGTCCATTTGTGGGCTCTCTATTCTGTTCCATTGATCTATGTGTCTGTTTTTGTGCCAGCACCATACTTTCTTGATGATTACAGCTTTGTAATAGAGCTTGGAATTGTGATGTCACCATTTTTGGTTTTCTTTTTCAACATTCCTCTGGCTTTTTGGGGTCTTTTCTGGTTCCATATGACTTTCAGGGTTATTTGTTTCATTTCTTTAAAAAACATTAATGATAATTTGATAGGGATTGCATTAAATTTGTAGATTGCTCTAGGTAGCATAGTCATTTTCACAATATTTGTTCTCTAATCCACAAGCATGGAACGTTTTTCCATTTCTTTGTGTCTTTCTCTATTTCTTTCATAAGTACTTTACAGTTTTCTTTTTTTTTTTTAAAGATTTTATTTATTTGACAGAGAGAAACACAGCCAGAGAGGGAACACAAGCAGGGGGACTGAGAGAGGGAGAAGCAGGCTTCCCGCGGAGCAGGGAGCCTGATGTGGGACTTGATTCTGGGTCTCCGGGATCATGACCTGAGCCGAAGGCAGCCACTTAACCAACTGAGCCAACCAGGCGCCCCAGTACTTTACAGTTTTCTGAGTACAGATTCTTTGCCTCTTTGGTTAGGTTTATTTCTAGGTATCTTACAGTTTTGGGTGCAGTTGTAAATGGGATTGACTTCATTTATTTTTCTCTTTCTTCAGTTTTGCTGTTGGTGTATAGAAATCCAAGTGATTTCTGTGCATTGATTTTATATCCTGACACTTTACTGAATTCCTGTATGAGTTCTAACAGTTTTGGAGTAGAGTTTTGTGTTTTTCACATAAAGAATGATATCATCTGCAAGGAGCGAGAGTTTTGACTTTTTTTTTTTTTGCTGATTCAGATTCCTTTTTATTTCTTTTTGTTGTCTGATTGCTTGAGGCTACGACTTCTAATACTATGTTGAATAGCAGAAGTGATAGTGGACTCCTCTGTCATGTTCCTGGCCTTAGAGGAAACGCTCTCAGTTTTTCCCCATTGAGAAGGATATTCACTGTGGGCTTTTCATAGATGGCTTTTATGGGATTGAGGTATGTACCCTCTATCTTGACACTGTGAAGAGTTTTGATCAAGAAAGGATGCTGTACTTTGTCAACTGCTTTTTCAGTATCTATTGAGTATCATATGGTTCCTTTTCTTTCTTTTATTAGTGTACTGTATCACATTGTTTGATTTGTGGATGTTGAACCAATCTTTGCAGCCCAGTAATAAATCCCACTTGGTTGTGCTGAATAATTCTTTTAATATACTGTTGGATCCTATTGGCTAGTGAGAATATTTGCATTCATGTTCATCAAGGATATTGGTTCCAATTCTCCTTTTGGATGGAATCTTTGGTTTGAGGATCAAGGTAATGCTTGCCTCATAAAATGAGTCTGGAAGTTTTCCTTCATTTCTATTTTTTGGAACAGTTTCAGGAGAATAGGTATTAATTTTTCTTTAAATGTTTGGTTGAATTCCCCTGGGATGCCATCTGGGGCTGGATTCTAGTTTGTTGGGATTTTTTTTTTTTTTTTTTTTTTAGAGATTTTATTTATTTGATAGAGAGAAACACAGCCAGAGAGGGAACACAAGCAGGGGGAGTGAAAGAGGGAGAAACAGGCTTCCTGCTGAGCAGGGAGCCCGATGTGGGCCTCCATCCCAGGTCTCGAGGATCATGACCTGAGCTGAAGGCAGTCGTTTAACCAATGGAGCCACCCAGGCACCCCTTGTTGGAATTTTTGATGACTACTTTAATCTTCTTACTGATTATGGGTCTGTTCAGGTTTTCTATTTCTTCCTGGTTCAGTTTTGGTAGTGCATATGTCTCTAGGAATGCATCCATTTCTTCTAGATTGTCAAATTTGTTGGTGTATGGTTTCTCATAATATGTTTTTATAATTGTATATTTTTGGTGTTGGTTGTGCTCTCTCCTTTTTCATTCCTGGTGTTATTAATTTGGGTCCTTTCTCATTTCTTTTTGATAAGTCTGGCCAGGAGTTTATCTATCTTGTTAATTCTTTCAAAGAACCAGCTCCTAGTTTCATTGATTTTTTTCTAGTGTTCTTTGTTTCTGTTTCATTGATTCCTGCTCTCATCTTTATTATTCTCTTCTCCTAGTGGGATTAGGCTTTCTTTGCTGTTCTTTGTGCAGCTCCTTTAGGTGTAGGGTTAGGTTGTGTACTTGAGATCTTGTTTCTTGAGAGGCTTGTATTGTTATATGGTTTCCTTTCAGGACTGCCTCTGCTGCCTTCCAAAGCTTTTGAACAGTTGTATTTTCATTTTTTAAAATTCGTCTTTAATTTCCTGGTTGACCCATTCATTCTTTAGGAGAATGCTCTTTAGCCTCTATGTATTTGAGTTCTTTCCAGCTTTCTTCTTGTGGTTGAGTTCTAGTTTCAAAGCATTGTGGTCTGAAAATATGCAGGGAATCATCCCAATCTTTTGGTGTCAGTTGAGACCTGATTTATGACTTAGGATTAGATTTATTCTGGTAAATGTTCCATGTGCACTAGAGAAGAATGTGTATTCTGTTGCTTTGGCATGGAATGTTCTGAATATATCTGTGATGTCCACCTGGTCCAGTGTGTCATTTAAAGTCTTTATTTCCTTCTTGATCTTTTGCTTAGGTGATCTATTCGTTTCATGTAGGGGGGTGTTAAAGTCGCCTACTTTTATTGTATTATTGTCAATTTGTTTCTTTGATTTAGTTTATTAATTGGTTTACGTAAGTGGCTGCTCCCATGTTAGGGGCATAAGTATTTAAAATTGTTAGATCTTCTTGTTGGGCAGACCCTTTAAGTATGATATAGTGTCCTTCCTTATTTATTATTATAGTCTTTGGCTTAAAAATCTAATTTGTCTGATATAAGGATTGCCAATCCAGCTTTCTTTTGATGTCCCTTAGCATGGTAAATTGTTTTCCAGTCCCTCACTTTAAATCTGGAGGTGTCTTTGGGTTTAAAATGAGTTTCTTGAAGACAGCATATTGATGGATCTTGCTTTTTTTTAATCCATTATGATACCCTGTTTTTTCTTTGATTGGGGCATTTAGCCCATTTACAGTCAGGGTAACTATTGAAAGATATGAATTTAGTGCCATTGTATTGCCTGTACAGTGACTGTAACTGTGTATTGTCTCTATTCCTTTCTGGTCTGTTACTTTTAGGTTCTCTCTTTGCTTAGAGGACCCCTTTCAATATTTCCTGTGGCTGATTTGTTGTTTTCAAATATCTTTTAGTTTTTGTTTGTTCTGGAAGCTTTTTATCTCTCCTTCTATTTTCATGATATCCTAAGTGGATATAGTATTCTTGGCTGCATATTTTTCTCATTTAGTGCTCTTAGTATATCATACCAGTCCTTTCTGGCCTGTCAGGTCTCTGTGGATAGGTCTTCTGTCTGTCTAATATTTCTGCTATTGTCTTTTACAGATCTCTTCTCCCAAGCTCCTTTCAGGATTTTCTGTCAGTGAGACTTTAAGTTTTACTATTAAATGATGGGGTGTGGACCTATTTTTATTGATTTTGAGGGGTGTTCTCTGTGCTTCCTGCATTTTGATGCCTGGTCCCTTCACCAAATTAGGGAAAGTCTCTGCTATAATTTGCTCTAATATACCTTCTGCTCCTCTCTTCTTCTTCTGGGATCCCAATTATTCTAATATTGTTTCATCTTAGGGTATTATTTATCTCTCGAATTCTCCCTTCATGGTCCAGTAGTTGTTTTTCCCTCTTTTTCTCAGCTTCTTTATTTTCCATCATGTGGTCTTCTAGATCACTAATGCTCTCTTCTGCCTCATTTATTCTAGCAGTAAGAGCATCCGTTTTTGTTTGCAGCTCATTAATAGCCTTTTTGGTTTCAACTTGGTTAGATTTTGTTTCTTTTATTTCTCCAGAAAGGGATTCTCTAATATATTCCATGCATTTTTTGAGCCCATCTAGAATCTTGATAATCATCATTCTGAAGTCTAGTTCTGGCATATTACTAATGTCCCTATTGATTAGGTCCCTAGCCATCAGTACTGCCTCTTTTTCTTTTTTTGAGGTGAGTTTTTCCACCTTGTCTTTTATCCAGATAAGAATAGATGAATGAGAGAACAAAATACTGAAAGGGCAGTGACAACCCCAGAAAAATATACACTAACCAAACCAGAAGAGACCTGAAACTGGGGCAAAAAGGAAAAAAGAAATCTACATCTCTATCTATATGTATCTATATCTAGCTGCATCTATCTCTATATATGATTAGACTGGTAAAAAAAAACAGAGCCATACCCTTGATTTTGCGTTGTTAGAAGAAACTGCCTCCCAAAATTTTAAAGAAAATAAAAACTTATACGTGTACAAAATTAGAGTATATACATGATGAGGGGATGGGATATGACTGTAAAGATGAAAATTAAAAATTCTAAAAAAGGAATAAGTTGGTTGAAAAAAATAAAAATATAAAATGTGATGAGGTGGAGTCTAGAACAAAGCCATGTGCTAGATTTAGGGTGTATTTTTATCTATTAGAAGAACTGTAATCCAAAATTTTAAAGAAAGAAATGCCTGCATATATATAAGAAATAAACTTAAGTACAATGAAGGCATAGAATATGACTAAGACAATGATTTTTTTAAAAAAAGATATTGATAAGATAATATAGTTAAAAAACATTAAAATAGGAAAGAGAAAAAATAAAAAATAGAATAATAAAAAATAAAAAATTAACTTAATTAGAAAGTTAATTAAAAAAGAAAACAATTTAAAATAATTAAAATAATATAAATTAAAAAAAATTAAAGAATCATGGGAGATCTACATGGTGTATTCCCATTCCTCTTACATTCTGTAGTTCTTATTGATGGTGGATTTGGTTTTGGCTGGATGTTCTCATTGATTTTTCTGGGGGTGGGGCCTGTTGAATTGATTATCAAATTTCTTTCCCCAAGACAGAATTGCTCCACCCTTGTCTGGGGCCAGGCTAAGTAATCTGCTCAGGTTCACACTTGGTACCTTTTGTTCTCTGATCACTTTCTGTGCAGCTTTAGAGGATGGTAATGAAGATTGTGGCCTCCCAGTCTCTGGCCCAGAGGAGCCAAGAGCCTGGTGCCCCACTCCTCAGTGAGCTCCTTCAGAGAAAAGCGGTCAGTCATGCCTGTCTCCCTGGTCTCAGGCTGCACTCTGTGCTCACCCATCCTGTGACAGATCATTTCTATCTCTGGCACTTGGCCCCTGTTTGGAGTCTCCAAACCCAACATATTTCTGCAGTGCACTTCTGTACCTGTTCCTCCTGGAAGAGGAAAGAGGGGATCTCCCTGGATCTGCCACTTGTGAGGTCCCTGCTAGGAGAGCAGTGGCCCGATTGGGCCTCAAAGCATGGCTTAAGGTAATCCTGAGCTGAGAGCTCACTCCTTGGTTCCATCTCTGCAGCCAGCTTCACTGCTCTGATACCTGGAAGCTCTGGTATACTCAGGCAACCCAGGTCCTTCGTGACCCTGAGGGTTCTGAGACCACACTGTCCCAACCAGTGATCCTCTCCCCGCTTAGCCTCTGGAACAAAGTCCCTCAGTGGAGCAGACTTCTAAGGGTTCCAATTTTGTGTTCTGCTGCTCTACTGCTGGTCGGGAGGCGGCCCCTCCTCCCACGGTTGGTCTTCCCAAATGTCACCTCCGATTCACTTTTCCGCCCATCCTACCTTCTAGAAAGTGGTCATTTTTCTGTTCCTAGAAATCACTGCTCTTCTCTTTGATCTCCTGTTGAGTCTGTAGGTGTTCTGACTGGTTTGCTAACTAGCTGAATTCCTGGTACCTGATGATATTTAGGTCTCCTAACTCCTCTGTCATCTTGCTCCTCCTTTATCCAGAATTGTATTACTATTTTTTGAATATTTGAGGATTTACGGAGATTGTTCTTTATTGATTTCTAATTTAATTTAGTTATGGTAAGGAAGATTTTTAAGGGTTGAATGCTTTTGAATTTACTGAGACTTGTTTTATGGACTAAATTATGATTTTTCTTTGCAAATAGTCCTGCTGTTGAAAAGAATATGTATTTTGAGGTTGAATGGAGTGATTCATATCTTTTATGTTTGTATATTCAGTTGCTTGAAGTGGTTCCACAGTAAATGGATTTTTATTTTTTTAATATTTTCTTCTTTATATTTCATTTTTAATGATTCTGTTATGTTTTCAATTTTACATTGCTTAATCTGCCTTTAATTCTATTTTGTGTGTATTTTTCATCTCAGTCACTTTAGTATTTTTCTCTAGAAAGTAGGTCTGATTTTTTTTTATATTCTTTCATGTTGCTACTGAATTTTGTAATGTATTGAACATAGTTATTGAAGTCATTTTGTTGTCCTATTCTACTAATTCTAATACACCAGTGTTCTGGGTCAGTTTCATTTTATTGATTTTCCTCCTCTTTCTGTGCCATGCATTTACTTATTTGCAAGCCTAGTAATCTTTGATGACGTACATTGTGAATTTTACCTTTTTGAGTGTTAGGTATCTTTTGTAGTCCTATAAGTATTCTTGAGCTTCATTCCAGCATACAGTTAAATTATTTTGAAATAGTTTGATTCTGTATGGTTTTCCTCTTTATACTTGTTTGCTGTGGTTAAGTTTAATTTTTTCTTCACCACTGAGGCAAAACCTCCCTGGGTGGTCCACCTCATTACCTGTAAATGATGAGATTTCTTAGTCTGAATGATGTGAAAAGGCCTCTTTCCAATTCTGTGTTAGTTCCAGGCATTGTTATTGATGTTTTTTTTCTTCCTAGTTTTGAGTAATTTCCTCATGTGTATGCATTGATAATTTCTGTGCTGAATACTTGAGGGGACCTGCTATAGACATCCAGGGGTCTGTCTCTGAAATTCTGTCCTCTCGAGGATTCTGTCCAGTGAACTGCAGCAGCCTTATTCTTCCTGTCTTATTCTTACTGTCTCCTTTGTTCATTGGGTCCACTGGGGTCTTCCTGGTTTCTCCCTCCCCATATCATGGCCTGAGAACTCTATCAAGACAGTAAATTAAAACAATTGTAGAGTTCACCTTATTTGCTCTCCATCCCATAGTGATCACTTTCATTTGTTGACTGATGTCCAAAGTCTTAAAAAGCTGTTTTATGTATTTAAAACTTGCTCTATATGTTTTATCTATTTATCATGGTAGTTGTTAAGAGGAAAGATTTTTTAAGGTGGGAGAGTAAATCTCTTTGCTACTATTCCACTGTGGGTAGAATTAGAAGGCTCTGTTAGCTTGAGTCATAGCTTTGAAATATTTAAAAATATTGTACCATTGTCCTGTACTCAGCAAATGTAATGGTATATATGGGCAAAAAATTAAGGTAGATGGGAAAAAGAGGGATAATTGATGTATTAACTGTCTCAAAAGGGAAGGAAGTATTATTCCTAAAATTTTTATAGAAAATATATAATACAGGATATTTGAAGAATGTTTCATAAAGCATGCTGTCAGCATTTAGAGATGTTGCTGTTTGTTGACATGTGGAAGGCTTACTGAACCATAGGAGTAGCACAGTTGCTTTTGGAGGTATTACAGTTTCGATACCTAAAACCCAGTTATATATTTTCCCACCAGTTTTTAGCAGTCTTGGTGTGGAGCAGAGCAGCTAGTTGGCTAGATTTGCCTGTATCATATTTCAAGAAAATAAATGATGAAGTACAGATTTTAGGCCTAATGTGAAAAAATAGGTGAAAAGTAACAAACTTAGGAATAAATAAATGTGTAAAAAGGAAGTAATACTTATTTATCACCTACTATGTTCCTCACCTACACTGTGCTAAATGTTCTAGATTATCTCATTTTATCTTCATAAAAACTATATTAGGTGGGCATAAGTATCTGCTAGATTAAACATAATTCCATTTTCTTTAGATGAGGAAATTGAGGCCTGTCTAAGTGTACACAGCTAGGAAGCAACTGATCCAGGATGTGGATCCAAGTAGAATCCAAGGGGACTGATTTAAAAGCCCACACACTTAACCACTGAGTATATTGTCAATGAGGTTAAAATGGATATGAATTTTATGAATTAAAATAATATGAATTAAAATACACAAGAGAGCTGGAAGGATTGAGGGGTTGTGGTCAGAAGGCAGGATATTAATGTTAAAGATGTCAGACACCGAGCTGCTTTGGGTGATGTTGGATCTAAGGTGGGGGGGCTGGAGTAGAGTTGAAGTTAATGTAATTAGAATTAAGGTAATTGAAGAATGTTTAGGCAGGATAATGCATGTTCATGGATATTAAAATCACCCGTGATACTGGCTGAATTCGAGGTAGAAAGTAAGACTAATGAAATGTTAAGATTTATTTATTTATTTATTTGACAGAGAGATTACAAATAGCAGATAGGCAGACAGAGAAAGAGGGGGGAGAAGCAGGCTTCTCACCGAGCAGAGAGCCCAATGTGGGACTCGATCCCAGGACCCTGAGATCATGACCTGAGCTGAAAGGCAGAGGCTTAACCCTCTGAGCCACCCAGTCATCCCAGACTAATGAAATTTTATATTCCTCTTCTGTCGTACTGATTGCCTTTCTCTAAATCTTTAGGAAAATTTAACGTTAGACACCTTACTTAATCAGTAAGGGAAAAATTCATTCCCCCATCCTGCCAACAGACAATCTATTAAACAGGTAAACTTGCTTTTCTGGTGTCTACTACTTTTTATAACTCCTGAAGGGCCTCAGTCAAGGAAACGTCTTAATATTATTATTTGGGACTTAATCTGTATGGACCTTTTGGCTCCTTTGTTCAGGTACTTCTTCAATGCCAGAGAGGAATTTCAGCACCTACTAGGAGTAGATCATTCAAAGTTTCTTTCTTCAGATTGGGAAATTCACCAGAATAAGGATATATTGAAGGGCTGAAGCTTGTAGAATCCCTAAGTTTCTTGGCTGCTTATTTAATATTTGTCAGGTATCTCATGGGGTATTAGCTCTCCAATGTCATCTTAACTCATAGTATTATTTTAATATAACATTATTATTATTGCTAGTTTCTTTATTTTTTAATATAATTTCTCTTTGGAGAGGAGGAAAAGATGGTGCTGACTTCAGCCTAAGAAAGGAGACCACTCTGGATTTTTTACTGTACTTGATGAGATTATAATATGAAAATTAGCCCAACAGTAACTGCATTTTGGCAATACTGTCTTTTCCTGATTTTGTTTAGCATAGGTTTCCTGCTCTGCAGGAATTTGGTCCTCAGTGGATTTTAAGCTCTAGCACTTTAAAGGTCCATTAGACCCACAGACCTATGCCAGGTCATGGGTTTCCATTTGTGGCCAATTCTATGATTAAAATGCTTCAGAGCGTATCAGTGTCAAGGCAGTGCTAGCATTCCAGTACTGTCAGTTTGTGTAATGGTTAAGCCACAGATGTATGTGGGTATCATGTTGTCATCATGTTCTAGAGTGAATTGACCAAAAACCAAATGGGGCAGGGAAGGCATAAAATCACCTCTAAGGCAAATTAGGAAAGAGAAATTTGTTTTTCTAAAAGAGATTTGAAGTTTTCATGTCAGCGAGTCTTAAAGTTTGGTTTGTAAATGAGTCTTAAAGTTGAAAACAAAGTATTTTATTTCCTCAAGCAGTAATTCTCTGTCCCTCATCACATTTATATTTTGTTAGAGAATTGGTACATACAGGATAATTTAAATAGTGTGTTAAAGTGAACACTATTTTCTAGGCTTAAAAAAGATAAATAGGTAGTAGTTATATTGACGAGGGAGAAAGAGGGGCCAAGTAAGCGTGAAATGCGTAATTGGAGCCAATACAGGGGACAAGGGACTATTTCTTATATATACTTAATATCATAAGTTAATGTGTTCTTTAAAAAAACAAAAACAAAAAACAACTTGTGTCTCAGTCTGATCTCTTACTATTCTCAAGAGGAGCTATCTAATTCATAAGAAGGAATAGAAAAGGGAACCAAAGTGAAATAAATAGTTGCTGAGTACACTGAGGCTTCATTTATGAAAGTTGTACTTAGAGTGAGTCTTTTTTTTTTTTTTTTTTAGGTTTTATTCATTTATTTGACAGAGAGAGATCACAAGTAGGCAGAGAGGCAGGCAAAGAAAGAGGAGGAAGCAGGCTCCCTGCTGAGCAGAGTGCCCCATGCGAGCTTGATCCCAGGACCCTGAGATCATGACCTGAGCTGAAGGCAGAGGTTTTAACACAGTGAGCCACCCAGGCTCCCCTTAGAGTGAGTCTTAATCAGTGATGGGGCACTAGATGTTTAAGGTCGAGGTAGAAAAAGTGTCAAGTAGGGAGAGAGGCAGGGAGTAAGAAAGGCTACATGGGACATAGTACTTAAGCACAGTGGCTGAGCACATGCTGAGTTTTATATTTCATGCTTTGTAGATAAAAGAAAAATTTCCAAAGATTTTAGAGATTAAAAACAAAAAGTTTTAAGGGAACCTGTATTTTTATACTTGCATTTCCTTATCAGTTAGAAATCTCTCTTTTCAAAACTGGACTTTAACTTTGTTGTAGACAGTGCTTTGGAAAACAGATTCCTAAGTTTGAAGAGGTCAATGCAAACCCTTCACACCAACAAAATGCACAGTTTCTTTTGCAACACTCAAGAATAGTTCTTCTGATGCTGTTGAATATTAAAGTAATGAAGAATTTTGGTGTTATCTAAATTATTTGTTTTATTCTCTGGGCATATGAACTAATGCAAATTTGCAAAGACTGGTTGGGAAAAAACCTCACTTAGACAGCATTTAATAAAAAATGCAAGTCTTTTGACCAATGGTAAGATTATATAGTATTTGGTTCTTCTCCCAAGTAAACAGATTGGTTTCCAGGAATTTGAGTGATGGAAAATGACCTTTAAACCTATTTTTCAAGTGGAAGAGACTGTTCTATTGTGAAAATTTGTATACAAATATTTTGGAGAATATAAATCTCCAAGGAATTATGGAGAGCAAAAAATTATGAGATAAACCATATGGACTTAAGCTGATATTACTGACATTTTTCCCTTACGAGTGAACCAGTTTTATGATGTAAATTTGAAAGATTTCTATTCTAATGAATGAGTTTCATTGTTAGCTGTTTCCAGCTAAATTGACGCATTTCTGCTATTTTTCAGTCAATAACTATTTGTTGAGGGTCTCTTAGCTGCCAAATCCTCTTCTAGGATGGAAAAATACAGTAAAGAAGATAATGTTTGCTTTACTAGATTGATATACTTTCTAGAAAGATAGGTAATAAAAAAGTACAACAGTATGATATCAAATAGTGATAATATTTTGAAAGGAGAAATTAAAACAGGGATCTTGGCTAGGTAGTGATCGAGAGGCCACTTTAGCTAGGCTATTGGGGAAAGACTATCTGAAAGTTTGTACTTGAATTCAGATCTGAATGATGAAAAGGATGCAGTTAAATTAAGATCTGGGGAAGAGGCCTGAAAAAGAAGGAATAATAATTAAAATAGCATGAACACAGGAACACATTTGGCTTTTTTTGTGGAATGGAAAAAATTATTTTTTGTATGCTTTCTTTCACAAGAAAGAGGAAAAAAAAAGTAGTTAAAAATGATTAGGACACTTTTTGCCTTTTATAGCCAGAAGTGATAAGGTCAGGTGGTTTTCAGGATTGTTTTATCTTGTCAACCATTTGGCATCGGTTGTCTATTTTATTAGGAGTAGAAGTTCAAACATTTCTGTGCCTGTATCTTGGTTTGGAGTCATCAGGGAAAACACTGTGCATTTAATCTCTGGATGTGCATTTAATCTCAGAGATACAATGCAAGACAGTTTGTCTGGTGACATTGGTCCTCGTTGGTCAGCTGATAGAGAGGGATTTACCTGCATATGCCTGTCTTGTGCTGCAGCCTACAAGAGGCAGATACAACAGTGAGGTTGTCAGGTGCTGTATTATGCACATGCTTAAGCAGAAATAGGGAAAGATATTCCCACACAAGGTGATAAGCCCAGCAGAGACTGTGAGGACACTTGATCTCTTGGTGAAGAAATATTCCAGGCTCAATATTCCAGACCTTTAGGCAGAGGGTAGATTACACAGAGTCTTACAGGATATTGAGTTAGCATTCTACTCCAGTGAAAGGGAAGAGCAATTTCTGGATTTTCAGGCTGGTTGTGTGTGTGTGTGTGTGTGTGTGTGTGTGTGTGTGTGTGTGTGTGTGGCGTGTTGTGTGTTTGTGTGAGATACGATCTGATATATGTGTTACTGATCATTGATAATAGGGTGGTGTGACAAGTTCAGGCAATTCTTCCCACTGAAAACAATTATAGTAACTAGAACAGGAATTTGAAGATACTGGAAAATGAAGTCAGGTGGCAATCTGAGAAGAGTTTACTACTGAAAGACTGCTCCTACATCAGGTAGAAGGTACAATGTTGTGGCTTTTTTAGAAAACCTTAGCCTAAATGACTCAATTTCAGGGAAAATTCTAGGAGCAGGAGAACCAGAAAGATCTGAAATCTAAAAGTCTGAGTGTAATATTTTTGCAAATTCCTGGATGATCAATAAAATATGACCCTGGGAAGGCTGGTGAAAAAAACGGAGAAAATAGAGATTGGTTTGCTCTTGAATGAAAGAATTGCTTCTGGGAAAATATTATAGGTTGTTATGCCTTTTATTGAGTGCATTCCCTAGTCCACAGAGAGCTTGGACAGCAGAGAATAGAAATCTTATTAGATTGACTTGTCATAAGGCAGAATTCTGGGATGGAAAAGCAACTGGAAATTTACTAGGGAGGCCTGGAGGCAAGAAACCAACAAAAGAGTGAACCCTCAAATCTGAGCATCGACTCAGCTAAATTTCTTGGCATACATCTAAACTAAATAGGCACAGAGGAGACCCAATATAGAGGCTAGGCTTAAAAACAGCAGCTGGAAGCCAAGAAAACTTGGCCAGAGTTATCTTCTCCAGACTATGGGGAAGACAAATTTTACTTTGGATCCAGGCAAGTTAGTGTCTTACTGGAACCCCAAATCAATAATCCTAAGAAGAAAAGAGATTTCAGAGTCACTACTACATATTCTTTTATGGACTGAATGTGTCTCCCCCAAATTCATATGTAAGGCCTAACCCTCCCCCACGGTAGCTGTATTTAGAGATAGGATCTCTGAGGAAGTAATTGAGGTTAAATGAGGTTATAAGGGTGGGGAACTGATCCAGAACGCATGTTTACTAGAAAACTATCTCTCCCCCAACCTCAACCACTGAGGAAAGACCACATGGTGATGTAGTGAGAAGATGGCTGCTGCAAGAGAGGAAGAGAATCCTCATTAATCCTCGAGCTTGGGCTTCTAGCCTCCAGAACTATGAGAACTGAAAAGTAAATTCCTGTTGTCTAGGCTACCCAGTCAAGGTATTTTGTTATGGCAGTCTGAGGTACTGAGATAACTAACACATTATCTCATGCCAAGTTTGGAACAAAAAATTACTAGCCATGGAAATAAATTGGAAAGCATAACTCATGTGCAGGAAAAAAAATACATCAATATTAACTGATTGCAGGTGGGTCAAGATATTAAATTAACACAAATGTCAAAGTAGTTGTTACATTCAGTGAATTAAAAATATGTTCAAAGATTGAAAAAAGTGTAATTATACATTGAATTATTGATTTTTTAACAAACAAATGAAAACTAAAAAATAAGCCAATGGAAATTCTAAAACTGAAATTTATAACTGAAAATAAAAATTCCTTGGTGAGCTCAAAAAGACTGAAAATAGCATAAGAAAGATTCAATTAACTTGAATATATTTTACTGGAAACTGTATATTCCAAAGGGAAGAAATAAAAATAGATCAAAGAAAAATGAACAAAGCTTCTTTTGAGAACACTGGAGAGTATCATGGGGTCCAACATATATATAATTGGAGTCAAGAGTCAAAAAGAGAAAGAAAGGGACACAAAATATACTTCTAGAAATGAACAGAATGTTTCTTAAATTTGAGGACAACTATTAACTTATAGATAAAAGAGGCTCAATGACCCTAAATTGGAAAATAAAGAAAAGCTGTACCTGTTTAAGATGTTAGGAATCAAAAGAGAAAATCTTGAAGACTCATTACTTACAACTATGGTACAATTATAAGCTGATTTTTTATTAGAAATAATGGAGATGAGGAAACATTAGAATGAAAAATTCAAAGTTCTGAAAAAACAACCACCACCAAAAAGTCAGCCAAGATTTCTATTTTCAGCCAAATTGTCCCTCAGAAGTGAAAAAGATTTTCCAATAGACTAAATTGAGAGAATTTGTCACACCAGTAAAGGAAGACCTATACCACTAAAGGAAGACCTTCGGTAATCAGCTATATAAAAGGAATAAGGAGGACTAGAAATTGTAAATATTTATAATATTTTGTTTCCTAATTTCTCTAAAATACCTATGACTATGTAAAGGAAATTTTAACACTATATTATTAGGCTTGTAATGTAGATGATGTATCATGCGTAACAATGGTAGCACAAAGGATTGAAGGTTGTTAAATGAAAACTACACTGTTGCAAGTTTCCCGTCATCAAAGAATGTCAATATTTACCATTTAAAAATGTGAAGAATTATAGCTAAAGAGGTAAAAGAAAATTTAAATTAAGAAAATAAAGAAAAAATGGGAAAAATGAATAAAGAAAGTGAGGCAAACAAAAGTATAGCAAAATATCAGAGATTCAGTCATGCTGATAATACGTTCAATGTAAGTGGGCTTCAATCAATAAGGAGTACTACACTAGGGGCGCTTGGGTGGCTCAGTTGCTTAAGCAACTGCTTTCGGCTCAGATCATGATCCTGGAGACCCAGGATGGAGCCTCACATCAGGCTTCCTGCTCGGCCAGAAGCCTGCTTCTCCTTCTCTCAGTCCCTCTGTTTGTGTTCCCTCTCTAGCTGTGTTTCTTTCTGTCAAATAAATAAATAAAATCTTAAAAAAAAATGAAGAGTACTACACTAAATAAAAAAGCAACCCTTATATCTTTATGTAAGTATGTTTGAAAATAAAATAATAGAAAAAATATAACATCAAAGATAAACAAGAAAGCAAAACTAGCTCTATTAATATAAGATTTGGTAGACCTAACGCAAGGATTACTACTAGAGACAAAGGTAGAGGTCTCATGATGATAAAAGGGTCAATAGAGTGGGAAGCTAGAACTGTTATAAATGTGAATGCATCTAATAACAGAATTCCAAAACTTGAAGAAAATCTTAACAGCAAGGAGTAATATGCAAATTAACAATTATAGTTGGAGATTATATTACAACTTAGTAATTGATATACTAACTTGATAGGAATTCAGTAAAGATATGTAAGAATTAAACAATACCCTTAGCTAATTTGACCTAGTTGATATTTATAAAATACTCTACCCAACAAAGCAGAATATTTATTTTTAAAATTTTATGAAATATTTGGCAATATATATTATATTCTGGGCAATAAAACACACTATAAATAAAAGGACATTTAAAAGTCATTAAAAGTACATTCTCTGACTGTAATATAACTACATTAGAAATCAGTATTAAAGGTATCTGGAAAATCCTCATATAGTTGGAAATGAAATAATATACTTTTAAATAACCTATGGGTTAAAAAAGAAAAGGAAATGGGAAAGTATCTTGAACTGAATAAAATTTAAGATACAACATCAAAATTTGTGGGATGCTGTTAACATGGTGCTTGAAGGGAAATGTAACAGTAATTATTTTTTTTTTATAAAAGACAGGATGAGAGGTAATTATTTAAGCTTCCACCTTAAGTAAGAGGCTCAAAAAACAAGAGAAAACAAACTTCAATGTAAGTCAAAAGAAGGAAATAGTAAGATAAGAAAGGAAATTACTGAAATAAAAATAGAAACTTAATGAATTCAAAAGTTGAATTTTTAAAAGAGAAAAATTTGATACTAATTCAGCTAATTGAGAAAAATTATAAAACAGATTACTGATATCAAGAATAAAAGAATGAGATGATTATGAACAACTTAATGCCAATAAAGTTCATAAATTTAATGAAGTGGACAAAATTCTTGAAAAATAAAAATTCCAAAAAAAAAATCAAGATGAGATGGAAAACCTGAATGGCTTCATATCAGTGAATATAGATCATTGAAATTTGTAATTTAGAATATTTCCATTAAGGAACTCTGGGACCATATGGCTTCTCTGGCAAATTCTATGAAGTATTTAAGAAATACATCCTACCAATTTATACAGATTCTGCTAAGAAATGATTACCTTATAGGCTGAATGTGGGAGAATAGACTATAAAGGAGCAAGAGTTGAAACAGGGAGACTGGTGGGAGTTTGTTTATAAAGTGCACATTAAATTGATGAGGAAACAAATTTGAGTTGTGGCAATGGACTTGGAGAGAGTGGTTTAAGTAGGGATATATTTTGTAAGAAAAAGTAGGGCTTACTGAGTTTTGAAAGATGCAAGATATAGAACAATCACTAGGCTTCTGTGATCTTTGTCCCAAGAAATGAAGTTCATGAGAGAGCTATTAACTACAATACAGGAGATTTGAAAAAAAAAGTGTATTTGAGGGTGAGGGGGTAACAAAGAATTTTAGTTTGTATGTGTTCTGTTAAAGATGCTTCTGAGATTTCCAAGGGAAGAATTGATGGAATGGTGTTGTATTTAGTGGAGAGAATGTGGATGAAGACATGGATTTGGGAATCAATCTACATTTAGGAAATTGTGCCAAGGAACTGGATGAGATCATCTAGGCAATGAATGTAAATGGAAGCGAACAGATTGCTAAGGTCTACTAGTCTTTTAGAAGCAGATGTGAGCAAGAGAAGGCAGCAAATGTTGTGACTCTTTCAATATTCTTCGTTTCTTTATGTGTCTTCCCAAATTCTATTTCACACTCAAAACTTACTTCTGACAGCCATATTCACTCAAGACACTGTGATTTTTTTCTTCACTTTGACTCTGCAGTGGCCACCCTTTGCTTTTCTTATCTCTCCAGGCTAAAATCATTCCCATTTTGGATCTTTATATTGCTTTTTTCTCTCTCTGGAGCATTCCTTCTACTGGTCTTTCCATACAACAAATTTGATCACATTCAGAATTCATTCATGTTATTCTGAACTCAGAGAGGCCTCCCTGTCTTCCCTTCCCCAAAAAGCTACTCTGTCACTCTCTGTCCTATTATCTGATTTAATTTTCTCCAAAACCATTTCACTGTTTAAAATTTTTTGATTATTAATTGGCATTTTATTCCCTCTTTTTTCTTGTTTTCCCTTACTTCTAAATATCTGTGTTCTCCAGGAACTGACTTCAACTTTCTTTTATTTTATATTGTATTACTTCTCTCTTTAAAATGTATTAATTCTTTAGGTTACTACCTCTATTGTTCATTTCTGTATGAACAGCTTCTAGAACAGTGTCTATCTGGTAAAACATAGGTGCTCAGCAATTGTGTTTTATTTATTTATTTATTATATTAATAATTTATTATATAAATTTATTATATAATTTATTATAAAATTACATTATTTTATTTTTTCAGTGTTCCAAGATTCATTTTTTATGCTCCACACCCAGTGCTCCATGCAATACAGGCCCTCAATATCCACCACCAGGCTCACCCATTCCCCCATCCCCCTCCCTTTCCAGACTCTCAGCAATTGTGTTTTGAATATGTGAGTGAACATGAGGACTTTTGATCTTAGTTACCTAAAATGACTAATTTCAGTTTGACTTTCCATACATTTTCACCTACCTTCTTCATCTGTCTTTTTTTCCCAATGATAAATTTCTTCACTTTTTCCAAGACTGAGCTCTTTTGATGTTTTCTTGATCCACTATTTCACTACCTCAGGTGTTAGCTCTTTCAATTATTATCTGTTTTGGTTTTTGGTCATCCCTTACATTCACTACTTTTTTTAGCCTTCTGATAGATTCAAAATAATAAGCAAGGATTTTCCCTTGTTCTTGTCATTTCCTCAAGCTAACATACTTTCCTTCATTACTTTTGTGGCTAAATTTATTGAAAGAATATCACCACTGTACCTTAAAGTCAGGCTCAAGTACTGATTTTGACCTATACCAAGGTTTTTATTCTAAGTTTACCAGCAGTTCCTAGTTCCTAAACTCAGTGATCTCTCTCAATTCCCCCTCCTCAGACACTCAGCAGGACTTAATTCTCTTGTTTGTCCTTTCCTTTTTGCAACTCCTTTGCCCTTTGGTTTTCATCCCCATCTCTGAATTCTCAGTCATGTCTGAGTTTCGTCATTTTACCTGCAAAGAGAAGATGTTCTTTAAGGATCCTCTCCTCCACCTTCTTTCCACAGGCAACTTCATTTGGTGTCATAGTTTTGATAATTAACGATGTGCTAATAGTTATAAACCTGCAGTTTGAGGGTTTTTTTGCAGAGATCCAGATCCTTATTTTCAGTTTTTTTTGGTGTACTTTGACCTGAAGTTCTTGCCATAACTTCAAAGTCAGTATTCAAATGAAACCTATCATCATTCTTCCCAAACATCTGCTTCTCACTATGAATTGGTGCAACTCTACCTAGACTTTGGAACTGTGGTATTTCCTTTGATCTCTCTCTTTCTTCATCTTCCTATTAAAATAGTTATCAAGTCCTGTTTATTCTAGATCTGTTAGATCTATAAACTTCACCCTTTTCTACATCTTCATTGGTGCTTCCCTGTTCAGGCACAGCACTTCCTTGACCTTTGAATGATTGACTGTAGCCCGTTATTTCCAGATACATTGTCTTCTTCTCTCATCCATGTTGGCAGATGGATTTATTATACCAAAACACAAAACTAATGATGCAAATTTCACCATTAATAATAATAGCAAAAACTCATTAAGTGCTTACTACTTGCTAGGCCACTTCTTTAAATGCTTTTTAATTATCTCCTACACAAATATTGCAACACAGATACTCTTAATGTCTCCATTCTTAATATCTTTCTCCAGAAGAGGAAACTGAAATACAGGAAAAAGTAATATGCCTATAGTGACACAGTGTTAAGGCTGGTATTTGATGGTTTTAGCCAGCACACTGTGTACTGCCTCAGCAATAAAACCTGAAGATTCTTTGTCTACACAGGGGCATATGTGAATTTGATTCAATCCACTGTATTTTAATTGAAAATAATTCACTCTTGTCTTAAGCAATACTGTTAGTGATATAACGGATTTTATGTGCTAATAAGTTTTTTTCACATACTCATAAAATACATATAAAGCTCTTAAAATAAAGAATTACATCAGGGTGCTTGGGTGGCTCAGTTGGTTAAGTGACCGCCTTCAGCTCAGGTCGTGATCCTGGAGTCTCGGGATTGAGCCCCATATCAGGCTCCCTGCTCGGCAGGAAGCCTGTTTCTCCCTCTCTCACTCCCCCTGCTTGTGTTCCCTCTCTAGCTGTGTTTCTCTCTATCAAATAAATAAATAAGATATTAAAAAAAAGAATTACATCAATGTATCACTTAAAATCATACTGCATACCATACTGTAGGACATATCTATCTGCAAAACAAGTTAAAATCATTATGCTGTTACACAAATATTTTACCACTCATTTTTTAATGATAATTGAAAGGTAAATAGGTAATATTATTTCCCATTTCTACCCTTTATTCTCCCACAGGTATGCATAGATAGATAGATAGATAGATAGATAGATAGATAGATAAAGTTCTTCTTCCCTATACATACCCCATTACTCAGTAATTTCTACATTCAGTATGGGACTCAAACTCAAAATCCCAATATCAAGAGTTGCATGTTCTTCTGACTAGTCAGCGAGGTGCTCCTGAATGTCAAAATTATTTCCAGTTTTTCCACTTACAAAGATTCAACTAAGTGGTTTTAATAGATTCCTTCAACTGGTTAGGATATTTCTATATTTTAAACTCGGGCTTTCCAATGAGGTTCTTCACAGTTATGGAAATAGACTTCTAATATAGTAACCATTAAGTACATATGGCTATTGAGCACTTGAAATATAGATGGTGAGACTGAGGAATTAAATTTTTTATTTTATTTAAATTTAAATACTTAAAGTCTAAATTTAAAAAGCCGCAGATGGCTAATGGCTCCTATAGTAGATAGTATAGCTGAATGACCAGTATATTTAAACAATTTGTTATGGTAGCATATAACTATTATCTTATGTTTATACTTTAAAGGAAGGAAGAATCTTCATTTTATTTTTGTGTGTGTATTCTAATGTATCTAGCACATTCTTTGTATGTCAAAGAACACAATAGATATTTGTTATGTGACTGAATAGATGACCATCTGTTAACTTTAATTGTGTTAGTATTAGTGATGTCAAAGGCTGTTCCATAATTTTAATTTTTTTAAGATAACAGGTAAAATAAATGCTTATAAAATAAACAACTGGCTTTCATCTTTGCAGTTGCTTATATGATTCTATTCTTTAATAAAAAAGTGCTTTTATTTCATCAGTTGAGCCTTATTTTTTCCTGACATTGCTAGAAATGAAAACATCTATTTTGTTAACAAGCTCAATTTCAAGGTCAGCCAGACTGTAAAGCCCCAGATTTACTAGAGCTCAGTCACCAGACCCTGGAATATGTCTGCCTAGATTCACCAAGGTTCTAATCAGGCTTTTGCACGTGGAAAGCTCCCCATGTGGCTTAGACCCCTGTGACACTCATCTCTTTCTAATGCAAGTGCCTGCTTCTCCCTCTGCTGGTTTCAGAATAAACTCCTTGTCAAAAAAAAAAGAATTAGATCTTAACAGCTTTTTTCCTATGGCTGATTGAGGTGATAGATACACTTGACATTTATCTAAGTATAGAATAGAAGATTAAGACATTTTCTACATACATTCTGTGTTTTAGGGGAGGTCACTTTCTGGGGTCCTTTTAATATGCCTGTGCAATTAATAGTAGTGATAACTCTGCTTCATATCACAGTGTCTTTACTGTTCTTTCAAATTGACAGATAAACTTTTCTTTGTAGAGTTTGAATTGTTCGGATCATCTTCAAGTTCATCCTCTCCATCCTCTCCATCTCCCCTCTCTTCAGTCCTGTAAATTAATAGTTGTTGAAAAATACAAAAGATGGCATGCAGTCTCACTCAGTTAAAAGAGAATAGGGAAAGAAGGTTGAATGTGAGATCACCTTAATTATTGTCCCTAAATTTGTGAGGGCCATTCGCTGACATTGTTAGGCTGACCTTAAGAAAATTTGAAAATGTGTGTCCGTGTACGTGCGTGCACGCCTTTTCAAAAGTTCCTCATCATCTAATTGTATTTGTTTTTACTGATAAAAATGCAGACTATAATTTTTTTTATTTTCCAGGGAGACTTATTTTTATTTTTTTAATTTCTTTATGTTAAATTTATCTCATGAAGGTGTCTAACATCTTCACTAGTGATTCTCATCATCCAAGTTAATGTTAGGTATTCATTTATTATAGCTACTATTAAAACATTTTATATTTCTAGTATTTCATTTTAGTCTATAAAACATTTCAATGAACCTAAAATGTATTAGTAAATTTTTGGGATATCACTTTGTTCAAGGGATTTAAAAACATACATGCTTTTGAAACTCTTAATGAAATATCATAAATATTATAGGTGTTGCAAATATTTATTGAGAGAAGACTATACAAATAAATGGGAGATTAGGAAAATATATTTAAAAAGGAAAGCAAAAATAATTTTCAACTTAAAAAATATAAACAGTTCTATTTAGATTTAACTCTGAATACGGTAGGCTAAGGCAACTAAATTAGTAATGCTAAAAAGCAAATGTTTGCAGTGTTGTAAGAGACAAAAGAATTAGCCAAAAAGAATATTCTATTGTGTCAATAAATACTAGTAGCTTACAAAAACAATCTGGTAGCAAAGGCATCAAGCTACATGTTAGTCTTTCTTAAGTATTGCATTTAATTTTTATATCACTTATCAAGATAATTAGGGACAATAGCACTGTTTAGAAAGCTAAATATCACTAGTAAAAACTATAAAATCCACTTCAGAAAAATATAATTAAACTGAGGGTTTT
>PITA01016285.1:26792-51225 GCA_004023965.1 Spilogale gracilis
AGAGCCTGGTGGTGGGTACTGAGGGCACCTATTGCATGGAGCACTGGGTGTGGGGAATGGGGACTGAATCTTGGAACACTGGAGGGCACATATGTGATGGAGCACTGGGTGTGGGGCATAAACAATAAATCTTGGAACACTGAAAATAGAAAAGAAATTATTATAAAAAATACACTTCTTAGCTTGTGTTTTTTTAAAAAAAACTATTTCTAAATAGCATTGCTTAGAAAATAAGGCTATCAAGTTATATTTTTGTTGACTGACAATGCTCATGTAAAAGGAAGGTTAATATTTCTTTTTTTTTTTTTTAAAGATTTTATTTATTTGACAAAGAGAAACACAGCCAGAGAGGGAACAGAAGCAGGGGGAGAGAGAGAGAGGGAGAAGCAAGCTTCCTGCCGAAGCAGGGAGCCTGATGTGGCACTCGATCCTGGGTCTCCGGGATCATGACCTGAGCCGAAGGCAGTCGCTTAACCAACGGAGCCACCCAGGCACCCCAATATTTCTAAAATAGATTCAAAGTTAAGGCAAGAAAGGGACATAATAACTATAAGACATAGAAGAAAAATAAGAGCATAAGAAGATGAATTAGGTACAGACTCACTAAAGTTTTTAAAAGGCAATGTATTCATGGATTTATTTTTATTCCTTTTACAGTTGAGCCATTAAGAATTAACGTGTTTCTGCTAGTGTTTAATTTTTTCCTGCCAAGGAGCTTAGATATTGGAAAGTCTGGGCTTAAAGTATCTCCTGTATAGATGTGTAAACAGGGTGTCATGTCAAAGTAGAGATTAAATAGGTTCCCCATGGAAGAGGATATGTAAAATCATAGGGTCTTGCTTGTTCAGACAGAGGCAAAAAGCCTGTAATACAGAGGAAAGATACCTCAGTGGTGCCACAGGTGTGTCAGGGTAGGGCTAAGGTCCAGCCACCAACAAGTTAGGGTGTGACAGAAACCTGAGGCTGCCACTCTCAAACGTCCTTAATTAGGAAGTGTGTTCCTTTGGGAAAGGTATAGCTGTTTTTAAATGAAGACCTGAGGCCTTCTGAAAGGAAAGATGACAGTAGGTGTTCTAAATAGTCTTATTTGGAACTCCTAGTATAGGAGTATAGGAGACCAAGTTGAATGGATCTTAATAGCCCTGACCAAGACTTGGTGGTAGGAGGAAGGCAATGAGACCTCTGAAACAAAATTTTCATATAGGACAGGAGTAGTATGGCCTGGTTCTTTCGATAGTATACAGTGACCTAACATTTGTGTTGCTGTTACTAGACGGGTGAGGTTTTACTGGTTAGGATACAGCACGGAGCTGGTGCCCCTCATAAGCTCAGCCTTGGCATTATTGTGTGGGGATCAATTGCTGGAATATGTGAGTGGTTCTGAAGAGAGGTGTATCTTCAGACTCCAGCATGGAGACCCTCTGTGGCTATGTTGGCAGAGAGAATAAACATCCATTGGGCAAAAGTAAACTTCTGCAGTAGAACAATTTAAAAAATGTGGAACAGTGGTGCTAATGGGAGGATTAAATGTGAGATTTGTATAAGCCTGGTTTCACAAGAGGATTGACTTTCATTCTTTGGGTTTGGCCCTTAGGCTTCCTGCACAAAAGTGGGTCATAGTTGGAAGAAATTGAACTTCCTTCTGATAAGATATATAGGGGCTCAAATAATGAATTAGAAAAGTAAAAGGAGATCTAATTATACATGGTCTTCATAACAGTGTAGGTATAATGATAGAAATAACTATCAATCGATTAGAACTAAAAAGATAACATGTACTAGCCAAGGATCAACTAAAATACTGTCTGCTCATTCTGAGAAAGGTGTTCACAGTTCCCTTTACTTTGGTCCTCTTTGTTTCTCTTTACACCTGCTTCTTTGCCCAATTTTCCTGCCAAATGAAGACTTGCTTGGGTTTCTGGGTGGCTCAGTTGGTTGGGCAACTGCCTTCGGCTCGGGTTATGATTCCGGATTCCAGGATTGAGTCCCATGTCAGGCTCCCAGCTCCACGGGAAGTCTCCCTCTGACCTTCTCCCCTCTCATGTTCTCTCTCTCTCTCAAATAAATAAAATCTTTACAAAAAAATGAAGACTTGCTCTGTATCCCTTTTCATTCAAACACTTTGTGAGAGAGGATCTAACTTGTTTAGTCACTATTCAGTATAGCACATTTCTATTGGATATGGTTCTTGTTCTAAGCAATATCAGCGTTAGCTTCTTATATGAAAGATGGCTGCCATTGAGATAGGAACTGATCCTTGGTACAGTCCTCTGTAGTCAGGATATCAGTATTGAAAAACTGAAGAATAACCTTGTCCCCATGAATTTGCAATTGAGAAATATAGAGGGATGATACTACCATAACCCTCCCAGATTGAGGATAGCTAGGCAGAAGCTTCCAGTAGATTGGGGTTCATTAAGACTTCCAGAGCCCTTGAGCACCGAGAATATTATGGTACTTCTTTTTTTCTTAATTAAGACTTCTTATTTATTTGACGGGGAGAGAGAGGGATAAAGGAGAGAGAGAGAGAGAGAGAGAAAGAGAGAGAGAGAGAGAGAGAGAGAGAAGAGAGAAAGCAGGGGGAGTGGCAGACAGAGGGAGAGGGAGAATCAGGCTCCCAGCCAACCAGGGAGCCTGATGTGGGGCTCAGTTCTAGGACCCTGGGATATTGACCTGAGTTGAAGGGATATGCTTAACTGACTGAGTCACCAAGGTGCTCTATTATTGTACTTGTGGATGTGTAATCAAAATATATTAATCTACAAAATACATATACAAAAGTCTAAAACAATTCTGATTTTTCCTATTAAGCTTCTTTGTTTCTTATTTTTTTTGTTTTTCTTTTTGTTGTCGTGGCTTCTACCTTACAGGAAACTTTGGAAGCTTCTTAGTCTGTCCATTGACAAAATAATCCTGAAAGAGTCTGAATCCATTGTTGGGTAGAAGAAGCGGGGTATTGGGCTTATCTGTGAAGATTTGAAGATGGAAGATTCAGGAGAAATAAATCATGGACTCATCAATGCTCTGAGCATTTTTGTCCCTATTGTTAAATCAGTTTTGGACTTTGAAGGTTCATTTCTAAAAGATCTGATATCAGTCATTTATTTATTTATTTATTTATTAACTAATGGCTTCTATTGCTGATTTGATTCACTTGTGCCCAGTGCAAAACTAATATTTCAGATTTCATTATTATTCAGCTGTATATTTCTTGTTTATATTATTGAGTTATTTGGATGAGAGTACTAGATTAGATCTAGAAGCTGGTTTCTACTCTCACACTTGCCTGTTAACTAACTTCATGGCATTGCATGACTGCTAACCTTTGTGAACCTAAAATTATATTAATATCAGGTATTTTTCTCCCCCTTCTTTATCCTCTTTTTTTTTATTGGAGTTACTTTAGGACATTAAAAATAGGGCTCCTGTAAATCTCTTCTGGGCCTATAACTTAATTCTTAGATTCAGAGGACACTAACTTTGAAACTAATGAAATAGAAAACAAAAGAAGGTTATGTGATATTGTAGAAGGAATATATGTTTGGAGCTGGGAAGACATAATTTCTAATCAAAGATCCATCATTGACTATTTGTGAAATCTTAGGCTTATCTTTCTGATGTCAGAATTTTTATCAGTAAAATGGTGATAACAATGTTCATTGTTGTACTAAAGGGGGTAATATAGACAAAATACTCAGCACAATGTTTGGCGTACAGTTAATTCTCCATTATTGTTTGCTCCCTTTCCAGATGAACACTCAGGAAGCCACTTTACTATTTACTCATCAGCATATGGCCTAAGTGATATTTCTTGTGCTTGCTTAGTCATAGACTTTATCCTGGGAGTTTATTCATCATTTTGAATAGCCTGTGGAAATCTTTTTCTTCTCAGGCTGTAACTTTGCTTTTGACTCTGTAGATATCGGTGCAGAAATAGGAAATAACTTTCTCAGATAAATCTTTATGTGATAAGGTCAGATTCATTCATTGCTTCATTTTGTTCAGAAATACTCACTAGAGTGGCTATTTTGTGCTCTTTTCCAGACTGGGACTACTACAATGAATAAGATAGATAAAGTGCCTGCCCTTATAAAAATTACATTCTAGTAGCCTGAGATAGACAATAAAATAGGACACAAATACATGGAATAGTTAGTTACAGATTTTGAAAAATAATTAAAAAGAAATTAAAGTTGAAGATAGTTTCTAACCTCTACTTCTTAAACACCTCTTTTCTCTTGGCTTCTATATCACTACGTATTTTCAGTTTTCCTTCATCCTCACCCAATGCCTCTTTTTCAGTCTCCTTTGCTAACTATTCTTCCTGTGTCCTACATGAAATTATTGGACTGCCTTGGGATACTATCTTTAATCACCTTTTCTCTTTTCATATATTTTCTTCCAAGATAAACTTACAGTATTAAATAACTTCTTGCCACTCCAATTCTGCATCTCCATTTAACACTTTCCCCAGTTCTAAATTCCTTTTCCTAACTGCCTAAATTCTAAATTCCTCTATCTGAGAAACCTAGCTTAAGCCATCTTAATTCAATTAAAGTAACTGGAAACAAAAAGGTCCAATTTTGATTGGATGGTGAAGGACTTCTTTTTTCTTTTTTCCCTCCCTCCCCCTTCTCTTTCCTCTTTCTTGCTTGCTTTCTCTCTCTTCTTCCCTCCCTTCCTCCCTTTTTCTTTCTCTTTTACTGAGATCTGAAGGTTTAGAGAAAAGCTAGCAAGGTCAAGAGCCAGGGGAAGAGAATTGCAAGCCTTGGGATTAGTAACTGGAAGGCTCAGAGGCTGGAAAGAATTTAGCTGGAATGAGAAGAGTAAAGAAAGCCTGTGTGGCTGTAGCATAGTGAGATGGGATAGAAGGATGGAGTTGTATACTGTGAGATAAAAATAATGTGACAGGAGTAATTTTTCCTCCCTTAAAGAGCAATAGGTACTCCTGGAACTATTTCATACAAGGAAATGACATGATTCAATTTACATTTTAAAAGTGAATCATTTTTGTAGCTATGGAAAATGACCTCTAGTAAGATAAGAATGGAAGCAGGGAGCCCAGAATGAGACTACAGTTATTCAGGTTAGAGGAGATACCGGTGACTTAACTAGGATGGAAATAACAGAAATAGAGAGAAATGGACAGACTGAGATACATTTAGGAGGTAGAGTCGAAGTGCTGTGGTGATAGATTTGATGAAGGCAGTGAGCGAAGTGGAAGAATGAAGTTGGGCTTATAAGGAAATAAGAAAAGGCATGACAGTTTCTGAGATGCAAAAGGTTGGGAAGAGTTTTGGTGAAAAATCAAAAATTCTTTTTGAGATGAGATATTTTGGAGAAACCTAGCTTAAGCCATCTTAATTGAAGATATAAAAAGGACAGTCAGATAGAGGAGTTTAGAATTTAGGCAGTTAGGAAAAGGAATTTAGAACTGGGGATAGTGTTAAATGGAGATGCAGAATTGGAGTGGCATGAAGTTATTTAATATTGTAAGTTTATCTTGGAAGAAAATATATGAAAAGAGAAAAGGTGATTAAAGATAGTATCCCAAGGCAGTTCAATAATTTCATGTAGGACACAGGAAGAATAGTTAGCAAAGGAGACTGAAAAAGAGGCATTGGGTGAGGATGAAGGAAAACTGAAAATACGTAGTGATATAGAAGCCAAGAGAAAAGAGGTGTTTAAGAAGTAGAGGTTAGAAACTATCTTCAATAGTATGAGCCATCATTAGAATAGAATAGAGAGATTGCAGTGAATTTTGAGAATGTATAGGCCTTTGGTGACTTGAGAGGAAGAGTATTAATCATATATTTAGTGGTTAGAAATCATATTGAAGGAAGTTGAAGAGTAATTGGAATATGAGGAACTAGAGATAGAAGTAGTGAACAACACATTAAATAAGTTTTTTTAAATTTTACTATTTTTCTTATTTAAAAAATGAGCTGAAGATGATATGGTACATGGAAGAGACTATGGGGTCAAGAAAGTTTGTTTTTAAAATATGGATGCTCCTAGAATATTTTAGTGGGCTGACTAGGAGTAATTAAAAAGGGAGAGAGAAATTGTTATAGTAGGAAAGGGGAATGCAACTAATAGAATAAAAATCCTTGAGAAAATGAGAGCATTTGGAATCTGTAGCAGAAGCTGGGTTGAGCCATAGTCAGAGTCATCAATGACATGGTAATGTCATTTAGTCCATTCTAACAGGAAGAGTAAAAGAGAAGATGGGCATATAAGAAGATGATTTTGTAGATTTGGAGGTGAGACAATTTTCCATGGCTTCTACTCTCTCAGTAAAGTATGAGAGCATTCACTGAAAATGGAAGAAGATAGAACATGGGTTTGAGGACATTAAAAAGGTGTGGAATATGAGCTAGAGAGTAGGAAAATGGATTAACTTGGCAAATGTAATAAGACTGAGAGAAATACAGAGAATTCAATTCAGTTTGAAATTGATGAATGGGAAATATACAGTCCATTTTTGCAGTGGTATTCAATTTATTATATAGAAAATACAGAGAAAGCAGATAATTTGGTTAATTCAGGTTTGAGGTTTGATCAAGAAAGCATGAAAGAGGACAAACTAATTAAGTCTTTTTTAGACAGTCATTATAATTACCATGTGTATTCTAAATTGGATTAAGATGGTGTGAAGATGGGAAGTGAGGAAGGATGATATAACATAAACAAGAAAAAGTTGGTAGGGTTAATCATAAAGAGGTTAGATGTGGCAATGGAGGTAAAATTGTAAATGAAATGGAGGAAAACGGATATAGTAGTCAGCATATGAGATGTTTAGTGTAGTATAGTAGTATAGTTACTAGTGGTGATGAAGTCCAGGGTTTGGCCATGTGACCAGGTGGCTGATGTCAAGGAAAGACAAAGATGGTCCAAGATGAGAAAGTCGAAAAATAGAGGTCAGTGGTTAGGTGGTCATCTACATGAATAATGATTCACTAGTAATAAAACCAGGCACTGAGATGGATGGAAGATCTAGGATGGAAATGTAGTGAAATTGAGGCTAATATCGTCCACCAATAAATAGTAGGTGAGAAATGACTTGGAGATGAAAATGAGCAAGAAACCTGGAAACTTTTTCTTAATCTAGTAATTCCATAATTTTGGTTTTGATTTAGCATTGCAATAACCACCATTCTTTAAATATAATTGCCTTAAAACACATGCTTTTACTTAACTATTCCCTTTCTATTTAGAGGGTTACCTGTTTGTATCTCACTGCGGATACTAGTTGTAGCCCTCATGCTTCTCATTCTCTTTTAAAACTTTTTTTTTTAATGAGTGTACATTGCAGTTGCAATTCTGTATGCTACCCATTATTGCTACCCTTAATCTATAAGATGATATTGGTATATGCATTTTACTTTTCATTTTCTCCCACTTGTAACACTGCCTTGAGATAATCTATAAGCCTTATTATAATCCTCCTTTTAAATTTGCATTAATTAACTCTTTCCTATTTGTTTCAGCACATTACTTATTTTTCCCCCTGAAGGCAGTTGTATTATTAGTCTTCTTCTTTTGCCATTCCTATGTTAGGCTCCAACAATCCCCATTATTTCTCTATGGATTACTTTTTTTTCAATATAAATTCCTAACTAAATGACACACACACAAACTTACACATACTATTAATGTCTTATATGTGAAAGAAGTCTGTTTAATATCTATGTTTTTAAAAATGTAACTCTTCTAGTCATTTTGGTGCTAGGCCAATTATGTTAATTAGCGTATATTGAGCAAAGTACATATTTCCAGTCTCTGCACATATATTATTCAATTTGACCAAGCTTCAATATATAAAAGCTTTTTGCAAAATGTAATGTCAAAATGTTACAGTCTTTGGTCAGAATCTTGGCAGATAAAGTCAATTAAAAAGGTCAAAATAATGGTCCTTTATTTTACAGGAAGTGTAAATGTACAGAATTTATTATCTAATTAAATGCAAGTCTATAATTCAGTATTAGGATAGAGAATATAAATACATCCAAATCAGGAAGCAGAAAAAGTTGGTTTCTTAATAGTAACCAGATATAAGATTAGCTATCCAGTTTGATGCTTATTTATTGTATTTTATTGTTCTGGAAAACATTAAAACTCATACAGACAAAAAATTTTCTATTTAGTCAACTTGTCTTCATTATTAATTCTTGGTTAATTGAATATCTTCCATATTAAGGTTGTTTTGTTTAGCTTTGGGAGGAGTCTTCTGTGGAGGGTGTATATAAGATTATTTTTCCCTCTCCCCAATTTAATATCAAATGATCATATTGATTCATCCATTTAACAGATCCTTATTAACTATCTGTACTGTCACCTGCACTGTTCTAGTCACTGAGCATACATCAGTGAAACAAATAAAAAGCAAACTAGAACACTCTGCCCTCATCAGCTTACATTCTAGTGAGGCAGTTATATACTAAAATAAAAAAAAATGTTGTATGGGTATATTAGATGGTAACTTCTGTTCTATAGGAAAAAAAAAGACAAGTGTGAATTGGCAGTACCAGAGTAAAGGTACAGGATACAGTTCCAAATATGGTGCTCAGAAAGGCCTTTGATACCAAGAAGGGTACATTTGATTAAAAAGTGCATGGATGTGAAAAAATGAGGATTGTATTTATTGTGAGGAAGTTTGTGGAAATGGTTGGATCTTCTCAGGCTGTGCTAGAGGAACAGATGGAAAGCTGGTGTGATTGGAGCAGAGTAGTGAAAGATGAGAGTGAAAGAACTTGCCTGATCATGGGGGACTTACAAACCATTATAAAAATGTTGACTTTTCATCTGATTGAGACTGGAAGTTAGTGAGCAGAGAAATAAGATGATCCGGCATAAGTTTTGAAAGAGTTCCTCTGTGGTGAGATTAGACTAAGGAGAACAAGGTAAATCAGGAAGAACAATTAGCATATATTGAAATAATCTAGGTGGGAGACTACTATGGTGGTTTATACTAGGTTGTTGGGGATGAAGATGATGAGCAGTAAGTAGTTGGATTATGGATAAATTTTAAAGCTAAAGGCAGCAGTAAAAATCTAGTACAAAAATATGCATTGGGGTACATAGAGGTGAAAGCAGAAAGACTAAAAATCCTGTATTTTTTTTCTTTTTTATAGCTAAGAAAACCATGCTAGAATGATTCCTTTCTTCTGAGAAACCCACCAGAATAGCTTGTGTCAGTATGAAAATATATAACAAGTGCCCTCTCAATGTTCTGGGAAAAGAATATAGAAACAGTATGCCTGAATCCAAGAATAGGCTCAGTTCTTGAAAGTGCGTAGGATTTTAAGGCCTCTTCCTCCATCCCATGGATATAAGAAGCATAAAGAGCTTAAATTTGCGGGGGTATGGAGGGACCTGTATACATGTGAAGGGTGGGGTGATACATTTGGATAGAATAAGATCAAAATTATAACAGATCTGATGCACTTGACTGGAGCTAAATGAGGATGGCAAATGGGAAGGAAGAACTAAGAGCTGTCTTGGAGTGAACTTAATGTTACATGCAGCATATTTGGACTAATGGTAAGGAGTAAACATCATGACATGAGATTTTGGAAGTAAAAGCTTTATCCAGTCCTAGAAAGTGACTACTACTAGAGCATTCCCTGAAAAGTGGAAGAAAATGATTTCATAAACTAGGAAATAAATGAGTTAGTCATGAAGCATTGTAGTACTTCATTAAACTGTTGACCATATGTTACATCTAATGAGTGGTCTTATCAGAGGGCCATGCCAGCTACAAATATTTGATGACATAAAATATAACAAAAATTAATAACCAAATTAAGCAGACATTTCTTTCCCTCTCTTTCTTTTTTTAAAGTTTTTATTTAGCTATAGAGGGAACACAAGCGGGGGGGGGGGTGTGAGAGAGGGAGAAGCAGGCTTCCCGCCAAGCAGGGAGCCTGACGTGGGGCTCCATGTGGGGCTCAGTCTGGGACTCTGGGTTCATGACCTGAGCTGAAGGCATATGCTTAACGACTGAACCACCCAAGTGCCTCTTTCTCTCTTTTTTTTCCTTAAATATTTTTATTTATTTATTAGAGAGAGAGAGCACAGAGCGAGAGTGAGAGTACAAGCAGGGCCAAGGACAGAGGGAGAAGCAAATTCCGCACCAAGCGGGGCACCTAAGCAGACATTTCTTAATGTCACTTTAATTCTCTGGTTAAAAGTTACATACTTTGGGGGTACATTATTTCTGTTTGGATGTGGAAGTAACACTTAATTTCATGAAGTATTAACTAAGGAGTTCACGAGCAGCCTAAAATAATTAGCACCACAATATATGTTTGTTTATTTGTTTTTAGCATGGATTATTTTAAGGTCTAAAAAAAATTGGGTTTTTGTATCATGTATTTTGATAGATTTGCACATAAAAGAATACGAAGAAAATATGATTATCATTCATAACATTATTCTGTTATTTTATAGCTCCTTCTAAAAATGTAAAAAAATTGAAAATCAGTGCTTATTTAAGATAAAATCTTGTGTGATGATTAAGAATTTGGGTCCTGGAATTAGACCTCTCTATGTTCTTTCCTAGATCTCATTTTCTAGCTTGCGATTGGAACAAATTACCTAACCTTTGTGTGTCTAGTTTCCTCATGGGCAAAAAGAGGATACAACTTAACAGCTGTGTGCCAGAACTAATCTATGTCTACATCTGTCTATGTATCTCAATCAGTCAATCAATCAGTCTATCTGTCATCTGTCTCTATCATCTATCCATCCTAATATTAGTGCATACTGCATGATAGGAACTAAAAGTTAGCTATGATTGGGAATAATTTTTCCACTTTTGAGTTTTAGATATTTGCACTGTTGAATTGTACTATTTACTCATGTATTCATTCAAGTTTTGGAAACTACTATATGCCATGCATTGTGCTAGGCATTTGGCCTATACCTGCGATTCAAATGGATAATACTGGAACTAATAGATGTTGTACTATAAGGCATAACATCTTTAAAAGACTGAAAAAGCAACTGCAGACCTGAAAAGTGAAAATAGATTTTTAAAGGTCCATACAACAGGTCAAATCTAAGCTAGGATAGTTTTTTTTGTTTTTTTCTTAAAATTATATTTGACAAGACTGTTCAATTATATGGGAAACACCCAGGTGAAGAAAGGGAAGAAGAATATTCTAGGCAGAGGTAAGATTTTTTCAGGAAACTAATAAATCCATTTTCACTGGAGCACACACTGTAAAACAAGACTTCCATTGCTGAGGTTGTAGAAGTAGGAAAAGATAAAATTGTGTATAGTTCTATAAGCCATCCTAGAAATCTACAGCTTTACCACAAGAGTGAGGGGAAGTCACTGTGATGCTTTATGGTAAGAGTAACATGGTCATATATGCATTTAAAAAAAGTTTACTCTAGATTGAGATAGTGAGGGTGGAGGAAGGCAACTGAGAGTTATAGTGGGATCAACAAGCAGAGCATTGTCGCAGTTCATTCAAGAGGTGATAGTGATAGTTTAAATGGAGGAAAATGAAAAAAAACTAAAATGTCTCTTAAGACGTATGATCAAAGGAATTTGTAGTTATTTGGTTATGGGAAGGAGTGACAAAGAGAGAATGTCCAATTCTGGGTGAATTGCCTGAGAAGATTGGGATAAAAACATTTAAAATAATAGGGACAAAAGCAGGTAGCGCGGGGCAGCCTAGAACAATAGAACATGACATCTGTTGCTTCACCGCTGTGAATTGTGAATGTTTTAATGTCAAGTAGGCAATTGGGTGTGTGATTCAGAATTCAGGAGAGAATTTTGGCCTGAAGATAGCTATTGTTACACCGCAAAATGGTTAATGCCCAGCTGAAGGAGTGAGATATCCCTAGGAATAGAGTATTGAGTGAGAAGAGATGGAAGCTTAGGATAAATCTTGAGGAACTTGTTGACAGATAAGGAACAATAAACAAAAATGAAGAATAGTTAGAGAAATAGTAGACAAAAATAGGAGACTTAAAGGGACAGGAAACTTGAGGAAAGAGAGTTCCAAAAAGGAAGAATCAACCAACAGTTCAAATTCTTCCAAAAAGTTAATCAAAGTTAGAATAAACACTACTGATTGGATTTTGGAGGAGAAAAGACATTAGTGACTTCTTTGAAAGCAGTTTGAGTGGATTTGTGGAAGTTGAAACCAGATTAGAATGGTCTGAAAACTAAAAGCAGTATGAAAAAATGGAGAAAAGTGCAGGCAATACTTTGTATCAGTTTGGCTGCAATGTGGAGAGAGAGAATACTAGCTGGATTAGTGGGTCAAAGGAAAGATGCTTTTGTTTTATTTTACACATTTTTCAAGATGGCTCCATATAAGCATTCTTAAAAGCAGACAAAATGGAGATTAAAAACATAATTGTGATACAGTGGAGAGACAGATTAACCAAACAAGGTTCAGAGAAGGGAAAAAGAACTGGAATCTAGAGAATAAATAGAGGATTGGCTTTGGAAAGGATGAAGGGCAATTTTTTCTTTGAATCAAGAGAAGGGAAGCATGGTATGTATAGTTGTACGTTTGATTACATCTTTGGTGGTGAAAATTGGAAGAAATTCCTCACATATCTGCAGAGGATATGAGGAAAAAGGAAGGGTTTTATTTTCAAACAGATTAGGAAAGTTTTAATGTTATTATGGGAAATGAGGAAGAAGCAGCTTAGGTAAACTTACTAAGAGTCATGGAAAATTTTGAAAGCCCAATTGAAGAATATTAACTTTTTATAACAACTTGTGTGATTGATATTCCTTCACCTAGATTGTAGTATGGAGAATGTATGTAGTGAATTCATCTGAGGTTAGGGATTTGGCATTTATTTATGGACAAAGGGCTTTTAGGAAAAAGTATAGTGGATAACAAGGATCAAATCAAAATAGATGGGAGAAATATAAAGATATTGATAGATATAGGTATAGACAGGATAGATACAATGATGAAAAGGACAATGGTTTGGAACACAGCAATATTTTCTTTGTAGAGTGTAATTACAGAAGCAGAGTGATATATCCAGAATTTTAGGAGATTATGGTCAGTGAGATTTCTGAAGTAGTTTAATATGATTGTTTATTCTGTGGTAAAAGAAATTGTGTGGTTGAAATGGAATGGAGGAAAATGCTATTTCAGAAGTAATATTCTGATATAATTTCAGATGTCATGGAATTTCAGATGTAATATTGAAAATGTTGGGATTCAAAAATAATAATACAGTTTGGCCAGAGTAACAATGTTGAGCTGGATGCCAAGGCTATATATGTATTTATTTATTTATTTTAAAGATTTTATTTATTTGACAGAGAGATTACAGGCAGGCAGAGAGGCAGGCAGAGAGAGAGGAGGAAGCAGGCTCTCTCCCAGGGGAGAGACGTGGGCCTCTATCCCAGGACCCTAAGATCATGACCTGAGCCAAAGGCAGAGGCTTAACCCACTGAGCCGCCCAGGTGCCCCAAAGCTATTTAAAAAGAAGTAAAAATGACTGAGAAATTGGTAGATAGTAGAGGGAATTAAAAGGATTGAAGAACTGAAATGAAGTAAGCCACAAATGAGCAAGGGTAACAGTCTGAAAGTAGTATGAGGGAATAGGGGAGACACTGACACACTGACACAACTCTATGAATTACCTATGTTGTGGGATTTTTATCTGACTAAACTACCAGAAATATGGTGTTTATCAGAGAATAACAGAGTTACATATCAGGTCAGTGGATGTAGAGGACAATGAAAATCTTAAAAATATACAGGAGGTTGTGAATCAAGGGATATATATGAGCTGAACTACTCTTGAAGTTTTTATATGGGGTAATGGTCATTTGTTTTTAGGTGGGGAAGTATAGAATATCATCAAGGAAAGAGTATGGGAGAAGCTACAACACGGTGGGGGCTTAATTTTTGGTGCTTACCAGAGAAAACAAGGACATAAGATGATTACTGCAAATCCTCTCATTGCCCACTTTCTCACTTTGAAAGAGGACGTGGTCAGTTATGTTGGCTAAAGTGTTTTTTCCTTTGTAGTCTTTTACTTATTTTTTAGCTCATAGTACTTAAGTAATTAGCTTTTTCATCTATTTAATTTTGTTGAAGTATAATTTACATATAATAAAATTCACCCAAGTTAAGTATAATTTTATGAGTTTGAAAATGTATCTGTCTGTGTTACCACCACGACACTCAAGTTATCGAACATGTCCTTCACCCAGACAAGTTCTCTGTGTCCCTTTGCTATCCATGTACCCACTCACTCTACTAATCAACAACTAAGCTAGATTTGTTATTGTAGGTTACCTTTATCTATTTTAAAACTTTCTAGAAAAGAAATACTAGAATAGTACTCTGTATCTGAATTCTTCTGCTCAGTATAACATTTTTGAGACTTATCCATGCCCTTTCATGTCTTGGTAGTTCACTCCTTTTTGTGGATAAGCAGTTCTCATTGTATAAGTAGATGAAAATCTATTTATGTCATAAATCTAGTTCATCCATGATACAGATTTGGGTTGTGTTCAGTTTGGAGCTACGATGAATAGAGGAGCTATAGAACATTTGTGTATAAGTCTTTGTGTAGATATGTTTATTTGTCTTGGGTAATGTCTAACTGTATATGTATGTTTACTTATAAAAACTGGACAAGCTGTGTTCCAAAGTAGATGTACCATTTTATATTACCACCAGAATTTTATACAAGTTTAATTTTATCCATATCTTCACCAGTATTTGGTATTTTAAAATTTTAGCCATACTAGTGGCAGGGTATTGGCTAATGATATTGAGTATCTTCTGAAGCATTTACTGGCTATTCACATATCTCCTTTTGTGAAAAGTCTATTCAAATCTTTTGCCCACTTTTCTCCTTCCTTAGTGGGTTTCTAGTTGTTTAACATCACTTGTTGAAAATACTGTCTTTCCTCATTTAAGAGTTTGGCATCTTTGTGAAAATCAATTGACTTTATATGTTTGGTTATTTAAGGATTCCCTCTTCTCTTGGATTAGTCTAGATATATAGGTAATAAATTTTCCAACTTTTTCTTTTTCAAAATTGTTTTGCTATTCTAAATCCTCCACATTTCTATATTAATGTTAAAGTCAGCTTGTGTATTTCTTTCTTTTCTTTTTGAAAGATTTTTATCTATTTATTTGATAGAGATAGAGATCACAAGTAGGCAGAGAGACAAGCAGAGAGAGAGGAGGAAGCAGGCTCCCTACTGAGCAGAGAACCTGATGCGTGACTCGATCTCAGGACCCTGAGATCATGACCTTTGCTGAAGGTGAGGCTTTAACCCCCTGAGCTACCCAGGTGCCCAGCTTGTCAATTTCTTTAAAAATAAAAAGAGCATATTGGAATTTTGATTGGGATTGAGTTGGATCTACAGATAAATTTGAGAAATAACACCTTAACAATATTGAGTCTTCCAATCCACTAAAATGGTCTATCTCCATTTCTTTCTTTCCTTTTTACTTTGTCTCAGAAATTTTTTATAGCAAGTTCTAAAACAAAATTCCTCATGTGACTCTTCAAACTTGCCATATAATGGGGGTTTGTTAAACAAACCCAAGTGGGCATATTTGCTCTGTAGGTGATCACTAGAAAGATAAAATGTGAGTAGGCTGGGAAATAAAAATTGAGAATGAGGTAGAAGAGATGTGTTATAGTATCTATAGTCATAAAATATTAAATTTTCAGTGGATATGAGTATAAATGGTACCTTACTTATGACAGTGTTTGTCTTATGATTTTTTTTACCTCCCAATGCTGTGAAAGCAGTACACATTCATTAGAAACCACACTTTGAATTTTGGATTTGGACCTTTTCCTGGGTAGTGATATGAGGCATGACACTCTCTGGTGAGGCTGGGTAGGTCAGTGAGCTTCAGCTTCCTCAGCCATGTGGTCATGAGGGATGAGGGTAAACAAACTAATACACTGACAACCATTTTGTACACATACAACCATTTTGTTTTCCACTTTGAGCACAGTATTCAGTCAGTTCCATGAGATGTTCAGCACTTTATGATAAAATAGGTTTTGTTTTAGGTAACTTTGGCTGACGTAGGCTAATGTAAATGTTCTGAGCATGTTTAAGGTAGCCAGGTTAAATCACGATGTTTGGTGGGTTAGTGTATTAAATTTATTTTCAACTTACGTTTTTATTGGGACATAACCTCATCATAAGTCGAGGAAGATCTGTATTTTGCAAAATTAGTTTTTTAATTATTTATGATGATGATGATAATACATAGGTTTCGTTTTTACAAGTTTTTTTTCATTCCCCTCCTTTCCTTTCTTTCCCCCTCTTCCTTCTTCCTTCCTTCCTTCCTTCCTTCCTTCCTTCCTTCCTTCCTTCCTTACCTTTACCTTTACCTTTACCTTTACCTTTACCTTCTTTCCTTTCTTATTTCCTTCCTTCCTTTTTTCTCTCTCTCATTTTTTTTTGAAAATATCACCACAATTTGAGGCATCTGAATTCTAAATAATAACTTATTTCATTGCTAAAGGTAAAAAAGTAAGGAGTAGGTTGATAATATATAAATTGTCGATTCCGCTTTTAGATGTCATTTATTATTTATTCATAAAGCAATCCTTAATCTGGGAGCTGAGCCAGTAAATTGATTTCATTTTCATGACTTATAACAGTTTTGGATAAGAACCATTGTTATAACTTTGTAAAACTGGGTAACTGTTTCCTGACAACCTACAGGAAAAAATATGATTTCCTATAATAAAAAATTGAACTTCATCCAATTCAGAGAAATATGCTGAATTCATAAACAGAAAATTAAATCCTCTAATGTAGAGTGAATATAGATGTTATGGCCACTGGAATTGTTCTTAAACTTGAGCTGCTATTACTGCATAGAATGTCCAAGGAAGATGAATGGCTCATTGTTGAACCCATTGAACAAAAAGCTTTGATTTCCAACAGTGATTTTAATCAGGACTTATTATATGATTCATAAAAAGTCCATGCTCCTGTTTCATCATCAATGAACTAGAATGAAAGATACACATTTTCTCTGTTCTTAAACTCTTAAAATTGTAAAGAATAATACTGTCAGTGTACCCTACCAAAATAAATACAAAAATATAATAATTTAAAAATTATTTAAGTATAAGCATCAGTTAGATAAATTAATTATAAAATAAAATAGGGGTATATAGGATTAAATATGCTTAAATACTGTATATATATATATATATATATATATATATATATATATATGTCAAAATATATGTTTCATCTTTCCCAGTCCAACACTTTCTACACAGGTAGGCTTAGTGTTAAGGACAGAGGAAGGCACATTTTGAATATGAAGTGAAATCATGGCCATTATATTCAAGAGGTAGGAGGCTTTATCTAATGATTATAAATTGAAAGCTAATCTGACCACAGAATCTTGAGATACTAGGAAAGACATCTTGATTTGTCTATAAGAGTCTTACATATGGAGAGAGAAAATTTTTTATTTGGAATTGTCAATCTTCTATTATGGCATAGAATATGTATAGTTTTCATAATCCTTTGCACATATTAATGTTTGATATCTGAGAAAGTTATGATACCAAGTGAGATATATACTCATTTATTTGTTTACATTTTTAAATAGAAACTGTCCTAGGTTCTAAGGATACCAAGATTCGCTAGACACACCAAGGAGTTCAAGATCTGTCAGAGAAGAAAAACATGAAAATGTATAATAAAATATTAACTTGATAGAACATTAGGGTTGATATATGTGGTGTTTTGGAGTCATTTTAGAGAGATGCATTCTCTAAAAATAACAAAGAGTAAAAGCATTTTTGAAATATTTTTGAAAAATTCTGTTATGGAAGATTTTACTACTTCATTATTGAGCCAAAATGATTATTTTGGGCATTTCCTTAAATTTTTTTGAAGATAATTTATTGACTTTTGACATTTGAAAAAAATTGTATCTGCATCCTAAAAAATATATTATCTCTAATGCAAGGGATTTCTAGGAATAAGTATACATTGTGAGTTGATTAGCCAAGTTTACCTGCCCATTCCTCTCCTGCATGCAGAGCTCGGACACATTCACACAAAATCTAATTTTTATGCCAGTCTTTCACTCCTCTTTTCATTTATTTATTTGATAAACATTTATTAAGTGCTTACTATATGCAGGGAATGTGCTGGACATTGAACCAGCAGTGATGAATGAAATTTATTCTTCTTGGGGGAAAAAATAATACAACTGACACATAAGCGTGAGATAATGTGAGGCTTCATACTTCTTCATAAATTCAAGACAGCTAGGCCCAGGGTGCTAATCTAACCTGAGTTTCCACACCTGTTATGGTCAGAAATGCTGGAAAAGTAGAGAAATAATGGAAAATCTGCCCCTGTTCTTCCCGAAGGAAAATAAACCAAGGAGCAGATCATGCCTTTAGGCACCTAGGCTAATACAATGTGGCAGATAAAATATGGAGAATGCACAATGGAATGAATTTTTGGAAAATGAAAGGGAAAGTATAAAACATAATCAAATAATAGAAATATAAAATGAAGCATAATAAATATATGTCTGAATAGAAAAGTGATATTTGTTTTTGCATAAAATAAGTTATAGATTACAAGTGAGTGGTCAGATAATATATGCTTGAGAAACTTGGGGTGAGAAATTCATTTAAGCTGACATAATTAAGTGATGCTTCAAAAAATGTTATTATCTGAGCTGGACCTAGAAAGGCAAGTTACTTCATATAGCACATAACAAATACTTGCTAAAAATCTGTCATTTGGCATCAGTGAGTCTCTTGGACTTCCTTATAAAATGGGAAGTTGTATAGAATGAACTTTTTCAGTCTGAATCACCCATTGCATGCTATAATATTATGGGTAAAGGTATAAGCTCTTAGGTGGCTAGAACAGAGGAAAAATGTGACAGGCAGAATAATGATTTCCAAAGATTTCTGTGTACTGATCTCTGGAACTCATGAGTGTGTCATTGTACATAGCAAAAGAGACTTTGCCGTTGTGATTAAGCTAAGGACCTTGAGATGAGGTGATTCTTCTAGGTTATTCAGGTGAACTCAATCTGATTGCATCGGTACTTAAAATTGGAGACACTACCTTAATATGGTAAGAAAGGGGGAGATATGACTGTGGAAGAATGATCAGGAAAATGTAATGTTGCTGACTTTGAACATGACAGAGGAGGGCACAGGCCATGGAATATGTGTGACCTCTAACAACTGGAAAAATAAATCCCAATGACAACTTGCTTTTAGCCCAGTGCAACCGGAAGATCAAGAAATTTGTGTTGTTCTAAGTGTTATATTTGTGGTAATTTTTGTATCAACAGTAGGAAACTAAAGTAAAAGTGTTTATATAAAGGTTACAGTAAGTCCATGAGGCAGAGGGAAAAAAATTTCAAATGGTTTTGATAAACAAAGCTAATAAGGTAGGAAATTTGGCTGAGGTTGTAGAGTGTGTATAGAGGAATAACAAGATCAATCAGTACAAATGAGTTAAGTTATTGAGGGTCTTGAAACTTAGGCACAGTAGTTTTATTTATTTGATTATTTTTCATATGGTGAAATTATAATAGAAAGTTATCAAAAATTCTTGAGAGGTATGGAAGTTTAAAGGAAAAGTATAAAGTGTAAATACTTTGTATTTTAACAAATCATTAAAAAAGTCATAAAAGTTAAACATTCTTATAAAATTAATAATATAGTCTGCATATTTAAAGAACTATATTCTGAGTACTTCACAAGAGGTTAAATTCTTTTTTTATAAAATTTAAAAATAATATTAACTCCAGCAAATTGTCCTTATTTACATAAAGAATTGCCATATGCATACATAACCTATATGATTACTTAGATATCAAAAATAGCATGAAATAGTAACCCCTTTGTTATAGTCCTTAGTTTATGTAGTTCTTGCAGGCCTATAACATCTTGCAGAAAGTTTCATTTAATTAAAAAAGTGAATATCTTCTAGGGACTAACCGTAGGAGCAAAGATACGTTTTGCAGAAAATATTATTGAGAACAGATCTTCAACATTACTGTAATGGAAGCAAAAACTACTGGATAAAGGTATCCTTATAGAAGAAGGATGAGTTTATTAGAATTGTCAAACTCCTATTGATAGATGAGTTAATTCAATCCTCAAATCCTGCTGGCTGTATTGATGAAAAATCTCAAATGCAAAATCTCTGTGGGAAGTTGTAATCTTTGTCACGTTTAAGAAATGGCTAACCAGTCCAACTTTATAACTGAGTATATTTAAATGGGCTTTTCTTAAGGAAAAAAAAAGTCCAACAAGGAAAAGGAGAAGATGAGGGACAAGGAGGAGAGGAAGGAGAAGAAAACAGGATTTCTAAGAATGTTAATATTTACAAAAGTATAAATTAACTTTAAAAGTCCTGATTTATAGTTAAGTGAGTTTTTTTTAAGTGTCTAGGTAATTTTGGGCCTGAGGAAAATGAAATGGAACAAATCTTTTTCTTTGCTTTGGAAAGAAAAGGGGATCTGCTGTTCCATTTCTTCTTTGGGCAGCTCATTTTAATATCACACATGGTAACAGTCTACATAGGTACGAAGCAGGTTAAATGGAAATTTAGTAAGATACTTTAAATCCATAACCCAGGAGTTGACTGCTTAAAAGTCATTCACCTTAAAATTTGTTTTAATTTTGGCTTTTAAATAAAATCTAACTATTGTTACTTGATTTCACATTCACCAGAACAGTAAACATTTAAGAAATTTGTCAGTAACATGTGCTGGTGAGGTTATGGAATAAAGAGAACCCTTATATGTTCGTAGTGGTTTTATAAATTGATACAGCAAGTTTTGAGAATGATTTGGCAATATCTGGTTAAGTTGATCAGGATCCAGCATTCCACTTCTAAGTGCTGTATGTACTTCAGAAAAACTGTTGCATATGTGCACAAGAAAATATGCATAACGATATTCAATGTGACGTTGTTTATAGAAAAAAAAACTAGAAAAACCCTAAATATCCATTATTAGAAGTGGATAATTTTATATTCAGCAGTCACAATAAAGAAAATAAGCAGAGAAATGTTGAGAGAAAAAGGCAAACTCTTAAGAACTCATACAATACGATGCCTACTATTTAAAAATTTGAAACACATCTTAATATATATTGTATGTAGACACAACATATCATGTATTTGTATGTAAAAAGTATAAAAACTTGGATGGAAAGGATACTTTTCAGTTTATCTAGGATTCAATGGGGATGGCATGAAATAGATTGAAGTAGGCTACAATAAAGAACTTTGATCAAACCTTTAATGTTTTGTTTTTCCAGTTACTCAAAGAAAATGTGAAAGCATGTTTGTTTAATCTGAGAGTGGGTAGAAGGTATTTGTTAGATTAATTTTTTTGTACTTTTCTGTATTTTCAAATATAAACCAATTGAAAAATAAAGGATCATATTTTATTTCACCATATATACTCATCATCTCATGAATAATCTGGTATAGTGGTTTTAATTTGGGTTATTTTGTATGGTTCCATTAATTCTATTTCAGTCTCAGATCATATTTTTCATTTCAGGCAGCTGGCCTGTATTCTTCCTTAGATTATGTTCTCATAGAAGAAGGTCTCTCTAGTACCATCATGCATTTGATGATCCATTTACAAAGCTCTTTCTCAGAGATTTTCAGAATATCTCTAGAACTGTATTCAACAATATTTCTACTAGTTTTTCTCAAGATTAAATTGAATGTCCCAAATATGATTCATTAAACATAAGCTCTGGAAAAATAAGGTCACCGTGAAAAAAATAGAACTTTATTCTGGACTGGCTAATCTGATTGATGGAGATAAATATATGCCATTTCTGAGAAAAAAGACTAGCTTGTCATTAGAGGTGATCTTAATCATTGATACCAAGGGATTCTAATGGGGGCAGCATTGTTCTTTCCTCTTCATTCTTGGGAGAGTAGCTGACCCCTTAGCTTGCTTCATTACCATTCTTCACAATAAATCATTGGCCTATCATGGACAGCTATTTAGAGAGCAATAATAATAATAGTTAACATTTAAGAGCTTTTATTATTTGCAGTGCTGTAATCAGCACTTTACAAGGATTATCTCATATCATTTTAACAATTATGAGGAAGAAGCTATTATTATTTACCTTTATAGATGCAGGAACTAAGGCTTACAAGGGTCTATGAACTCCAAAAAGAAAATAAAAACTGTAGGTCACTGACAGCATAATCCTAAATTAAATTATAAGCAGCAAGTATTTCTACATTTGGTAATGTCTCAGCAAAGAAGTCCAGAAAAAAGTGGGAAATGATGTTTGCTGGTGAAGAAAAGAAGAGCTATGGATATGTGGTAGGGGTCAAGAAACATATGGAAACTTTCAGGAAAGGGAAGCAAGTTCTATTCTTTCTTGATAATATTGGGAAATAAGTCCTACATAGTTGGTGTATTTTTCTTCTTTTCTATATAGCTTGAGGGTTTCTCTGGAAGAAGTCAAGTCCCAAATAATGAGAAGCAAGACAGCAATATTAGAAGGAAAATGGTGGACCAGGGATAGGTTTAGTATGTGCATGACATCTGTAAATGGTAGTCTAGAGAAGATGCACATAGATGACCTATTCAGGAAGGGTGTGAGGCTGGTAGTGCATGGAGGCAGCACAGGCATACAGGGGAACGCTCAGAAAGGTAAGTTGGTGTGCCTGGGTGCCTCAGTCAGTTAAGCATCTGACTCTTGGTTTCAGCTCAGGTTATGATCTCAGGGTCATGAGATGGAACGTCCAGTCTGACTCTGCTCAATGCAGAGTCTGTTTGAGAGTCTTCCCCCTCTCCTTTTCTGCTCCTACCATACCTCCTGCATGTGTGCAGGCACTTTCTCTCTCAAGTAAATAAAATCTTTTAAAAAAACAAACCAAGAAGAAAGTTAGATAAGTTAATATTAAGCGACATGTCGCAAGAGTCTTTTATGCAAACAAGGGGAGGAGAAGGATTTCAGATAGAGTGAACATATTTCATAGACTCAGGTGATTTGGAAATTCTCAGTGTTTACGTGAAGCTTGCATTTTTAATACTGCATAAATGTTATAGCAGAGCAGACCAATAGAAACCTCTCTAGCCCAGGCCCAATTGGAACAGGTTTACATGAAAAAAGGATTTTTTCTTTAAATTTTAGTACATTTATACTCACTGCACCCTCAGCCTTTTCTCTGTTGACCTCAAATTTCCCTCCTTCTCTCCATTTACTCTTCTTTTCCTCTCCTCCAGAAACCCAAATTTACCATCTATTAATTATCCAGTACAGCTTTTTTATTCTACATTATTCTGCCCATGCTTGAGTAAATCCTTTTTTGTTTCTAATTTTAAAATTGATCTTTTTTTCTTTAGCTCTTTATCTGCTCGTCATTTCTTCCTTTGTTCACATTTTACATGCATGTCTTCATTTACTTTTTTAGATCCTTACTTTGCCCTTCCTACTCTGCTGTCTAGGAAGACTAACCTACATGGATAATACATCAAGAGGCTCTCTTATCTTCTAGTAGCTTACTGCAAGGACTCTGCTGCAAGAGATCAGAGGATGGGGAGAGATGTCAGTGAGCTCAGTTCTTTGCTTTCCCCTGAAGAATCACTTCCCATTGGCTCTGCCCCTTGACCACAGACAGATCAGAACTCTCGTCCTAGTACTCCTCCATAGAGTACCCTTGTTTTGGCTTACTGAAACCACACACCCTTCCTCAGTTTTGGCCTAGGTATTATAATAGCCCAGATTTTCTAGCCTGGCCTCTGGCCCTATCGTTTATGATTTCTTTATACTCTGCCCACACCTTGGTAAATACTTCATATATTATACAACTATCCCAGTTTGAACCTGTCATCTGTTTCCTGTTGGGATTCTGACCAAATCAGCTATTTTAAAGCACTTTTACTTTATTTCACACTTTTTTGATTTAGTTGGTCCTAGATACTCATTTACCCATTTGTCTATCTATCTATCTATATCTATCTATTATCTATCTATCTATCATCTATCAGTCTATCTAATCTATCTCTCATCGTTACCTATCATCAGTCTATCTTGTAATTACCTGTTTTAATCTTTATTCTATTAAGGAGTTTGTAGAGTAAAAATATTTCAGGAATGAAGCAGTCTCATATCATCTTTGCTATCTACTAGTCATGTGGTCATAAGCAAATCACTTATTTCCTCTGAACCTTACTTTTTTATTACTGTTTTCTTTTCTAGAAAATGAGGAGAGTTATATTAAATGAACTCTAAGATTATCTTCTGGTTTTATGATTCTACAGTTTCATAAAATAAGCAGTATATAATTTTTCAGTCTCATTGATTGCTTAACTCTAGCCCCTGCTTTATTGTGACTTTATATGAAGACTTATTTCTTTATGAAAATATCAGTACTTTTTTTTTTTTTTTTTTTTTT
>PITA01016286.1:0-47088 GCA_004023965.1 Spilogale gracilis
TAATAATTATTCTAGGCATATTGTAAGGGTCATTTTATCACAACAACCAACATTGGCAAGTTTCTGATTTTTTTTTACTATTAGTATAGTTCTTAATATGAAGGTAACCTCTCATTATTGATAAAATCTATTTTGTCCTAATATATTATTCTTTAGAACCCCACTTAATTCCATTCCTTGGCATTCATTTCAGATCTTTGGACTTGTAACCAAAAGTGTAATTGGTCCATTTTTTGTCTTATACTAGCTTTTCCTTGTTTAGGTGTAAAAGTCTCATAGAATGAGTTGGACGATTTTCTCTTTTTATTTTCTGAAGTAATAAATATATGATAGGGACTTTTAAAATTTATTGTTTTGGGGCACCTGGGTGGCTCAGTTGGTTAAGTGACTGCCTTCGGCTCAGGTATGATTCCGGAGACCAGGGATGGAGTCCCACATCGGGCTCCCTGCTCAGCGGGCAGCCTGCTTCTCCCTCTCTCACTCCCCCTGCTTATGTTCCCTCTCTAGCTGTGTTTCTCTCTGTCAAATAAATAAATAAAATCTTTTAAAAAAATAAAATTGATTGTTTTCACTATTTCTTTGTTTTCCTTTGTCTTCTTCCTAATTTCTGTTAGGCAAATAAAGATTTTTATCATCTATTTTTCTCCACTGATTTGAAGTCATAAAATATGTTCTTCATATTCAAATACTTTACCCAAATTTAGCTCCATGTTTTTCGAAGAAATTCTAAAGTTAGTCAATTTTTCCTTCATGCAAAATTTGTCAAACAGCTTAGCATGCTTAAAAAAAAAAAGCATAACATCACCATTATGTTATTGCTGTTGGTATGTTTAGTTTTACCTTTTTAAACACCAAAAGTGCTTTTTTAACTTACAGATAGAATTTTATTTTTTCTGTGCTCGCTTTTATCCTCTTGTCCATGCTCTGAGTTCCTATCCCCACTCTATGCACTGCTCATTGCAGTAAATCTTCCTGGTATTATTCTATAACTGCTCAATAGTCCTCATATGAAAAATGATGCTTTTTTCTTACCTTCACACGGCAATGAAGATTTAGCTGAGTATAAAAGTCTAGGTTAACAGTGATGCTCCCTGAGGATTGTATCATCTTTTGGACTTTGTTCTGGGTGATCTGTCTGCTCGTAGTCAAAAGACACTTCACGTGCAGATAATTCATCTTTTTTCTCTAGAGACAAGTTTTTAAGATTTTTTTCTTTCTCGTTAATGTTTTACGATCTCAGTTCTCTGTGTTAAATTGTGTACTTGTTTTTATTTCTCTTACATGGCATTTGTTTTTGTGTTTTTTTGTTGTGTATTTCCTAAGATTTCAGAGTTCCCTAAAATCTGAGAAATCTCACCTATTATGTCTTCATATATTACTTCTCCACAAGTCCATCGCTCTTTTATTCCAGAATTTCTCTATGGTGGGGCTTATCAATCTACACCTACTCTCTTAATGATTTTCCAGTTTTTATGACTTTTCCCATCACTACCAGATTCTAGGTATTTCTTCTGTGTCATCTTCACATAACTGTTTTTCTTAGGTCCATTCCATGTTTCATCTAATCTATTAAATTCTTTAATTTCAATATTTATAAAATATAAGACTTTAATCTGATTGTTTTACATTTTTTTAAAGTTGACTTCTGTCGTCAATTCTCATTCTTTTCAATGGATAGTATCCAATTATGTATCTTTTGAAGTTCTAAACGCACTTATATTGTTTTAAATGACAAAATTTATTTCACAGGAATGAACTGATAGTAGAACTATTAGCTTTCTGAGGCTTCTTTATTTATTAATATTCGATTTCTTCATGTGGTGAAGAGCTGTATTTCACATTCATTTGAGGTGCAGGGACCCTCTCCCTCTGTGCTCTGTCTTCTCTGTGTAAAATGTCAGATTCCACCTCTTGCTAGACCCCAGAACTCAGTTTTAAATGGGATGCCAGGGCTTTCTTTGCCACACAGTAAGTCTTGAGAGTGTTACAGATTTAGCTGACAGCTTTACTGCTTTCCTTGTCCTGAGGTTCTTTCCTTTTCCCTCCTACCTCTCTAGCCTTCATCTTCCTTTATAAAGCCACAGATCATGCAGATCTTCTGCAAAAGATTTTCTCAGCTTCCTTTTACTGGCTGTGAGGAAGACACTGAGCCTAGCTCCTATCTCCCATCTCATAAGGAACACTTTTCTTCAGGTACCTCTCTGAGCTGTACTTCTGTCTATCTGTTCTTGCTTTCTTACCTGCTAGGAATACTATGGCCTCTAGCTATAAAAGGGTAGCTTGTAGAGGCTGGTGCTCTGGTCAAGAACAATTGGGAAGAAACAGACACAAACGTGGAAGTGAGCATAATTTTCTGTAAGCCATGTTCACCTTTAGGGATTTGTCTATTCTTGGCACAGGAGGTGAAGCTGGGATGGCTGGCAGAGCTTCACCACTACAAGACAGAAAACTAGCAAAGATATTTAATACCTTGTGAGGCTGAGGACTTTTTTTTTTTTAATATGGAGTTTTGCAGCTGCCAAGACAGTCAAGTCTGCAGGAATTAAGTCTTTGAGAGAAAAGAGGTAGAGAGAAGTAAACTTGACACTCAGTGGTTTAGACCCAAGCTCCTCATTCTCCACACTATTGACACGTCAGGCCAGATAATTCTCTAACATAGGGGGCTGTCCTACGGAACACTGTAGAATATTTAGGTTGCCTCTACCCTCTAGATGTCAGTAGCAATCTGCCCCCTACCCCCAGAGCTGCAAAAACCAAAAATATATTTAGATATTGTCCATTGTCCCCTGAGGAGCAAAATCACCCTGACTGAGAACCTCTAGATTGGACTCTTTTTTTTTTCTATTGTTAAATTTTTTTTCCAGTGTTCCAAGATTCATTCTCCATTCCCCACACCCAGTGCTCCACGCAATAGGTGCCCCCAGTACCCACCACCAGGCTCTCCCATCCCTCCACGCCCATCCCTCCAAGTCCCTCAGTTTATTTCTGTGTCCAAAGTCTCTGTTGTTTCGTTTTTCTCCCTGGATATAGATTAGACTCTTGAAGCATTTGCCAAATCCTAAGGGCGGGCAGAGTAAGAGTCTAAGAAATCAAATAGAAAAAAAGCTGTATCACAGGGAAGATTCAAGTCATAAGGCACTGAGGAGATAAACACTAGACTTCTCTGGGGAGGTTATGGGGGGTGATCCTGGCAAGCAATCCAGGTTCTAAATTGGTACCCTGGAGATCTGTATCTAAGGACTAAGATGACCTATTCTATCCCAAGGTCAATGGCAACCTAGCCTTTAATAAGCTCAGACTGTGATTAAAGATGATCTTCTCTATTATAGCTATCTACCAGAAAACAAAGAGAATGGTCTCCAGAGGAAGATAATGTCATCCAGAAACTATAATATTTTTACACAATGTCTTACATTCAATCAAAACTTTTCATTCATTAAAAAAAGGACTCATGGAAAATAATACAGGTAGTAAAATGGATCCATAAGGTGACCTAGGTTCTGATGTTATCAAATATGGACTTTAAAATAAATATTATTCTGGGGCACCTGGATGGCTCAGTCAGTTAAGCATCCAACTCTTGATTTTGGCTCAGGTCATGATCTCAGAGTAGTGGGACTGGGTCCCATGTCATATGCTTGCTGAGCACTTAGTGTGGAGCCTGCTTGGGATTCTCTCTCCCTCTCTCACAATATCTCTCTCTCTCCCAAAATAAGTAAATAAAATATTTTTAAAAATTAAATATTATTTAACAAATCAATATTATAAGGTCAAGAAAATAGATGATGAGATTGAAATTATAAATCTTAAACCATCAAATAGATCTTCAAATGTAACTTTTAGAACTAAGAAATATAACTGTTTGCGAGAAATTAAAAGATGGATATAATAGTAGATAAGGCCATTCTTCTCTCATGGCCTCACTCTTACCATTGCTCCCATTTGCCACATCTCCTTTGACTCTAATGTTCTTCTTTCCCTCTTAAAAGAATCCTCCTGAATACACTAGGCCCACCAGGACAATCCAGAATACTACTCCATCCCAAGTTCCTTAATTTACTTGTATCTGAAAAATGTAACAAAGTTTTGTTGAATTTAGCAAATATATGCAAAATCATACACTGAAAACTACAAAACACTGTTGAGGGAAATTAAAGACTCCAAAAAAATGGAGACATATACCACATTCATAGCTCATATGGCTCCATATTTTTAGATGTTGATTCTCCCTAAACTGGTCTAGAGTTCTTGGGGTTTTCTATTTGATTATTGTCTTTTTCTGTGGAAATTGACATGTGGGTTCTAATGTCTATACAGAATTGTAAAGAACCTAGAGCACCCAACATAATTTTGAAAAATAATAAAGTTGGAAGACTTGTACAACCTCATTTCGAAAATTTCTATAAAGCTAACATAATCAAGAGAGTGTTATACTAATGTGATTATATGTATATAATCCCTGGAAGAGACCAGAAAGTCCAGAAGTGAAGTGACACATGTCAATAAATTCTGAGATGACTGGATATGCAAAATGATAAACCTTGGCTCCTATTTCACATATTATACAGATATTAGCCTGAAATGGATTATAGACTTAAATGTAAGAACTAAAAATATAACGTTTGATAAAACACAAAGGATAAAAATCTTTGTAATTTTGGTGGACAAATATTTCTTACAGGATACACAAAAGGCACAAGTCACAGAAAGTGATAAATTGAACTTTATCAAAATCAAAAACTTTGCTCTTCAAAAGGTACTTTAACAAAATAAAAACACCAGTTATGGATTAGGAAAAAAAATACTTCAAAACATGTACCTCACATCAGATTGCATACAAAATATATAAAGAACTCTTTCAAGTCAATAATAAAGATCAAAAAAATTCAATTTTTAAAAATGGGTAAAAGATTTTTAAAAGCGTCACCAAAGATATATAAGTGATAAATAAGTACATCAAAAAAAGTTGCTTAAAGTCATTAGTCACTAGGGAAATGCAAATTTAATACCACAATGAGAATCAACACAAATCTACCAAAGTAGCTAAAATGAATAGCAGGTACTAGAGAAGATTTGGAGAAACTAAAATTCTTATATTTTGCTGATAGAAGTGTAAATTATACAATCACTTTGGAAAATAACTTGGTGGTTCTCAACTCTTTAAATATACTTTTACTATAGGACTCAGCAGATTGACCAGTAGGTATTTAAACATATAAATACATATGCTCAAACAGAGACTTTTACTAGAATGTTCACAGCAGTTTCTTTCCCGATAACCAAAAACTGGGAAAAACGTATACACTCACACACACGCGCACACACACACACACACACACACACACACACACACATACTGGTAAATTAAGAAATTGTATTACATGGGGCGCCTGGGTGGCTCAGTTGGCCACTGCCTTTGGCTCAGGTCATGGTCCTGGAGTCCTGGGATCGAGTCTCACATCGGGCTCCCAGCTCAGCGGGGCATCTGCTTCTCCCTCTGACCTTCACCCCTCTCATGTTCTCTCTCACTCTCTCTCTCGAATAAATAAATAAAATCTTAAACAAAAAATTGTGTTACATACACATAATTGAACACTACTCAGTAACATTTATACATGTGACAACCTTGATGAACCACAAAACGTTATATTAAGTACAAACTATTGGATATAAATTATTATTTACTATTGGCTCAATTTTTATGAAGCTCTAGAAGAGCCAAAACTACAGGGACAGGAAACATTGTTCTTGCCTGAGACCCTGGGGGTGCTTTTAACTAGGCAGAGCCAAAAAGAAACATTTGAGGATGATAAAAATCTTCCATGTATATCCTGATTGAGGTAGTGGTTGCCTGATTACAGAGTGTTATAAAACTAACCAAATTGTGTATCTCAATATGGTAAATTTTATTATATGTAAATTATACTTAATTTAGAAAACAAAAGGAAGTAGATAAGGATTGACTGGTAGAATGCAATGTTAGTCTTACAGTGCAGGCAGATGATTTGAACTTAGTATGGTGAGCAATATCAATACAAGATTAGTAGATCTGCGAGTCCTAAATAAATGATGCCCCTGAGGTTTGCAAGAACTTGAATTGCTTTTCCACATAAGAGTGTTTTTCTTTTCTAGTTCTGAGGAGTTCTAGGAAATCCTTTAGTAAAAGGAGACACACACACACACTTAAACAGTAAAACTCTGCTTGGTGATGCAGGATGCAAGCAGGTGGAGGTAATCTTCCATAGCTAGTAATGAGCTAATATATTCCCTTAAAGGTGATGTGAATTGTGAATTGGCTAAATTTCTACATCTGACACTCAGATCAAACGAGCAAAAGGAAAATGAACTTACAAATATAATAAATATCGTCTGACCTAGTATTCCGAAACAAAAATAAAATGGAAAGCTTCAACACTACACATTACCCTTAAGAGAATCTACCTGCTACAGATAATGAGGGTTCTGATCATGCTAGATCAGATGCAAGCACAATTTGCAAGTGTGCAGTTTCTCCTGAAAGAAGTTGTTAAACCATGAAGGGCATGTCAGAATCACTATCATGCTTTTCAGAACACTAAAGAGTTCACCAGGAAGGAAGTAGCACATGCATATCATATCAGTCCAACCTAGAGCACAATTTCATTAAATATTCAGCATCATGAGGAACTCCTTACTTTACATATAGGATCTGATTCCCTTTGGGACTGAAGTGGTGTGAAATCCTTATTATACAGTGCCACTGGGGATTGGAGGGCTCTGGCTAATTCTTGTTGACACAGAAGTACTGTGGAAATGACATGTGGATCGACAACTATAAAGAAATTAGATTACATTACACAGTGGACCTTTATAAGAATTTTATCTAAACTCCTAGAAAGTGACCAAGAGAAAGTATATACCGCAAATACAATAGATACAAAGGTAAAATCTTTGATATAGCGTAACTATGAGTCAATGATAGGCACAAAGTAATTCCAAGAAATGATAAATACGTATAAAATGATATTCTAACTCACTAGTAATCGTTACGTGCAAATTAAAATAAAAATTAAATAATATTTTTTATCTATTAAATTTACTTGGAGGAAAAGTTGAGGTTAAAAATGTCCAGTTTTGCTTAGAGTGGGGAAAATGTCCCACTGATTATGGAAGACGTTTTGGCAGAATCTATGAAAAGGCAAAGCACGTTTGCTTGGATCCATCGCTTCATTTTCTAAGGATTCTACATAAATATTGACTTCTATCTGCAAAGGTTTTTTTGCAAGAGGTTTGAAAATGAAAATATTGGAAATTATTTTAATATCCATTGACAGACAAGTAGAAACTTAATTTATGAACTACCCACAGAATACTTTGCTGCTTTGCAAAAATAAATTAATAGATTAATAGTAGAGTTACTGCATGAGCTCCAGTATATATTTTTAAGTGGAAAAAAACATGACCCGATTTTCTAACTCTCTATTGACTATTTTACAATGATCATAGTTTACTTCTATATTAAGTCCAAAGAAAAAAGAAAAGGTAGAAAAACATACTTGACATAATTTGATCAAAGAATATTTTCTTGCCTTTTCTTATTATTTCTTCTTCTTTCCCTGTATTTCTTTGTCCTTTTGTCCCACTTTTTCTCCTTATGTTCCATCAACATTGATTGATTGATTGAGTGATTGATTGAAAGGGGAGGGGAGGAACAAAGGGAGAGGGAGAGAGAACCTCAATCAGTCTCTGCACTGAGCTCACAGCCAGACATGGGGCTCGATCTCAGAATCCTGAGATCATGACCTGAGCTAAACCCAAGATTTTGGTTGCTTAACAGATTGCACTACCCAGATGTCCCCCTTTGACATTTATTGGATGGTCTCTATGAACCAGTTATCATTGTAGGTATTAAGGAGACAATATTTAGTGCATATTAGGAAGTTATAAAGACAAAACAATTACAATTGATTACTCTAGTGCTACAGCAGAGATATGTGCAGAGCTTGATATGGGCAGAGAAATGAGTGCTTATGTTTGACAAAGAGAGGGGAGAGATCAAAAGGAGGCAGCAAGGAATCAGAAGTTTTCTAGATAGAGACTTAGATAAAGGTGCTTCATGCAGAGGGAACCAGAGTTTAGTATCAAATGAGCAAGCCTCTCTGATTCTTAGAGGTGAAAGACAAAGGAAACAATATACATTCAGATGAATACCATCAGAAGGCATTACACGGGGTGCTAAAAATCTGACCCCACAGGTGGCAAGCATGTGAATTCCTTAAATCTTCCATTTCCCACAAAGAAAATCCTAAGCATCCAAAATGTCTTCTTTTCTTCCAGAGCAACAGAGATGCCTTACATTGTGTTTTTAAGCACTCTACATCTGTGAAATTTTTCATAATACTTTCACAATTTATAAGCCATTGTGAAGCACAGGTTGGCAGGGCTTCCTAAGGTGGCCATCAGGTATGGATATCTCTAATTCCTAATGTCTGCTTGTTTTAGGGACTACATGATCTCAAAAGAATAGCAGCAGAATTCTGTGAGAAAGACATCTCTTCCCTACTTGCAGATAAGAAAAAGAGGAGATGGTAAGTGATTTATCCCACAGGAGACCATTCGTGATCTGAAATGAACTCTCGGCTGTGTGCTTTTCTGCTGACCCTGTTCCCACATGAGCTCTTTGAGCATCAAGGTGCTGTCTTGTTCTGCTTGTGAGGATGGGGACCATGTTCAAGATGTTTAACAGCATCAATGAGGACAACTGTTCTTTACTCAGTAAATCAATAAAGTGTCACAGCAGCAATGACCACTGGTCACCAGTCAGGCCCATGTTCCTAAGAGAATGGTTCTAGAATTATTTCCCTGCTCAAATGTAGATGCAGTCATTATATTAAAAATGAGTTCATAAAAATGAGTTTTATAGGCAAGCAATAATATTAGTAAGAAAAATGGGAAGGTTTCCCTTATCTTAAGAAGGGAATATTAACTACCCCACTTTTCTCTGTAACACTTTTTTTAAAAAAGATTTTATTTATTTATTTGGCAGAGAGAAACTCAGCTAGAGAGGCAACACAAGAAGGAGGAGTGAGAGAGGGGAAGTAGGCTTCCCATCAAGCAGGAAGTCCAATGTGGGACTCGATCCCTGGAATCTGGGATCATGACCCGAGCTGAAGGCAGATATTAATGACTGAGCCACTCAGGTTCCCCCTATAACACTTTTTAAGTATCTCACTTTGGGCATTTGACATATTCAATGTTGTACTGAATTTCGTACTGTATTCTCATCATACAGTATAAGATCTGTCTGATTAACTTTCTAGCTTCTTATTGCTTAACACCATACCGTACTTGATATATAATAATAATTCATAGAGGGAATTAATGGAAGATTACATATCATAAATTACACAAGCTATACTTTCATACTGGATGTGTATAAGGCAGGCTTTGAGGAGCTCAAACATGCTTGTTGACTTTTGAAAAGAATTACGCTTTTATGTAATTAAAATAAACACAATATTCATCTAGAATACCAAACTAAGTCTACTTAAAAGGGACATGAAAAACCTGGGGCAATACAAGAACACAAACACACAATTATCTCAAGAAAAGACAAAAGCACAGGAAAGTATTTGATATGGGGGGGAGGAAAAAAGAAGAACTATTCCAAGCAAATATTTTAATGTTATGTTAAGTATTTACTTATTTTGTGATTTAAAATATTTTTAAAAATCATGATTCAGACTAATTTAAGAAACTTGTCATCCCTCTTCAATCTTTTTAGTTTACTGCACTTGCAGGGAGAAGCTCTTGTGTGTGATGTGAAAAGGTGATGAAGAAGGACAAAGAGGCAATGAATCTATATGGGTCAAGGGTCACCTTGCCAGGTATCAGGCCTGGCTTACAATCTGGGGCAGCCGCTCTAGAAAAAACCTAAAGAAATAGAATTCTGGATCTATTGGGTACTTCTCCTTTGCCAGATGGGGTTCCAGCCTGGAGACAAAGGTAGGGGATGGACCAGCGTGGGATGGGCACCTTGAATGATGTGCCTGTAAGTCGCTGGACCACAATCTGCTCAAGAATATGGTGCCAGAAAGATGACACCACTATTTGACATCCCAATAATTTTCTTGGTAACATATGCAATCAGTTCACAAACCCAGCCCAGCACAGTTGGCCAGGTTGGGGGAATGGGTGGGGACTTATTGGCACTCCGAAGAAGACAGGTGGAGAAGCTGAGGATTAAGCTGTTTGCTCAGCCAGCAGAGAGAGAGATGCACCAGAAGCTTCTTCAGCCCTTCTCCCACTGGTCTAGATATATCATCTATTAAAGAGCCCTAACTCAACCATAGAGTGATGAGAATTCCAACTGCACAATCATGAGTTATTTTAAAAATGTCTTTAACCCGCCAGAGAGGAAACTCCTTGAGGGGAGAAAAATGCATCTGTTTTTGTCTCTCTCCATAAAGATTTCTGTGTTGTAAATATTGTCTGAATAACAGAAAGAGAGTAATGCACATCAGAAATGATAAGTGCTATTTCAGTGTTTTGGTCTGTTTTTAAAAAATAAAGTAAAAAAATGCAAGTTTTAAATTAAAATAGAGAATTTCAGGATGCCAATGTCACATCCTGAAAATAAAGTTTTATGCTACATAATAAATCTTAATGACATCCTGTTTCTCTGAGGACACTCTTTTATCTTTTTTTTTAATAAAAATTGACTGTGTATTAGTGCTCTTCAGTCCTCTGTGGAATGCATCTAGAATACAAGTGCCATCATCAGGAAATCACAAAAATGTGAAATAGAGAAAAGTTAATACTGTGTTGTTATTCATGGATGAATCAGAAAGTTTGGGGAGGCTGACAGCACACTTCATAAAGCATAAGATTAAAAGGATCATACCCGGCTTTATGGAACTCCAAGTCCATCAGAGTAATTAGGTCCCCAAGGAGCAGAAATGTGGAATGGGGCCATCAGACTTGGGCAGAGTGAAGCCCAGAGGCAGCACTTACATTTGATTCTGTTAGCAAGCAAAGAAGAAGTTAGGGGCTCATCAGAACATATCTAGAATTTAGTGACCTTCTCACTGGTACAAGAAAACACCTGGCAGGCAAAGACACACCAGACATGCTTCTCCTCCCGGGTATCCATCCTCAAAACACCCACCCATACAAGACAGCCAAGGAATAGCAAAGCAGAACTGCACCCAGAACTTGAGAGAAGGGGACAGAATAGGATTTGCACTGGTATCTTAGCAAGCAGGGCCTGGGAGGGGTCAACCAGCAAGGTTTTGGTGGCCTCTCTGGATTGGCTACGGATTGAAAACAAAAGACAGAAACAGGAAGGGGAAGCTTGGAAAGAGTTAAGAATGGGAAAGAGGCATTGATGAAACTAAACAGATACAAGGCTCTAATGAGTATTCCTCAGAGTCAGGCTTTGTTGGCATGGGTTTGAAATCCAGGAAATAAGAATGAAGAAGAGGCTCTCCCAGATGTACCCGGGAAATGAAAGAGAGAAGCAGCCTTCAGTAAAGTGAAAACTACTTGGGATCGAGAGAGAGAGAGAGAGAGAGAGAGGACCACTCCCAAGGTATAGGAAAGGACAAAGAGCAGGGAAGCCATCATTCATAGATGCTGCAAGCAACATACTTGAGACAGAAGGGTAGCAGATAGGCACTGCTTCAGACACTGATAAAGAAAGCTTCAGGATTCTTAGAGTAGAATATGCTAAGCCTTCACTGAAGGCTCAGAAGTAAGAATGTGCATATAACAATAATTTAAAATAATTTTGATAACAAAAACTAGCATTGATTGAACTTTACCAATACCAGTTACTGCACCAAATACTTTCCATAAATTTATGTCATTTGATCTTCACTGCAAACCCAAGGGATGGATGCTACTCTCATTTCCATGTTGTAGATGAAGAAGCTGAGGAAAGTAATTCTCCCTTAGTCATGAATCTGCTGAATCAGGATTCACTTTAGGACTACTGATCACCAACCTCATTTCCTTCTTCTTGATAGTATCATGTAATTCCTGACCTGATATAGAAGAGTCAGGGACATCTAGAAGATTGGAAACTTTTTTGTTGGATGTGAGAATCTGGGGAGGTGGAGAAGTCTAAAACATTTGCAATAACTAATTTCAAGCTTTCCTAAGAGAATTACCATAACATACATCCACATGCAACTGATTTTTCCACCTCCATTATTTCTGCTTGATGTAAGGTCATTATCTTTCTCATAGGTTAGTGAATGTGTCTCCCCACTTCTTCCCTTACCCTCATCTTGTCTATGCTTACCTCAGCACCTACAGTGATTCTTTTCAAATAAGAGATTACATCACTCTGTCTAAAAACCAATCCAGAGGCATCAATTATCACTGTGGTAAAAACTTGAGCCCTTATAGTGCTCTATGAGACCCTACAAGATCTAGCTTTCCACCTGGCCTCTCCTCCAACCTTACTTTCCCTTCCTCATTCCCCTGAGGCCACAGCAACGTCCTTCTTGTTCCTACGCCCCTCGCACCTGCTGATTCTTTGGTCAGGGACTCTCCTTCCTAGATACCCACATGAATTCCTCTTTCTTCCTTCAGGTTTCTGTTCAAGTGTTATAAGCGATATCTTCCTTGATCATCAAATTAAAAAGGCATCTCCTTCCAGCACCTCCACCCCCTTGCTCCCATATTATTCCTCTCTGGAACACCTATCACAGTCTGACCTTCTAGTCTATTTTCTGTTTGTTATCTGATCCCACTCCAGGAACATGAGCTTCATGAGGCCTTTTCCTCACTGATTTATTGTCAATGCCTGTACCAGTGCCTCGTGCAGGTTCAATAAGTATTTGCTTAATGAATCAATGCAAAACAGGCTCCTCTTCAATGTTGGCATCTCCTTGATAGTTTATTATGAATCATGAAAAGTCTAACTAATTACTGCGAGAGAAGGAAGCAGGACCTCTGGTGGGAAAAGCAGAGAAGAGGATTCTAAGTTAGGAAACTGAAGGACAGGAACAGATGGAGCAGGTCGATAAGCAACAAAGGAGATGCTAAAATCATCTTATCCCATTATGAGAAGCCAAAAGTATAATTCTCAGGAACAAGAGACAAGCTGGGAGTCTAACTCACAGGCTTCTTCGGGCCCTGCTCCTTCTGCTATTGACGTATGGAAGCCTAGGGACACACTTTCTGAGAAAATCCTTATAACTCATCACTGTCCAATCAATCAGAACTCGAGTAGGAAGCGATGAGGAGTCTGAACAGTCCTGGATTAGAAGCCATCCAATTAGACTGCTGGGCATTTGGAGAAAGCCTGATGGCCTCAGCACAGGCACTTATGCTAATAAAGCATGCCATTTCCACGTGGTAGGGGGGAAGCCACTTTTAAAAATCACTGCATTACTTCTGACAATTTAGCCATTCATGTCAAATCTCCTTCAGTAAATCACATCAGCACACCCTATCTGATGGAAGTTTTCACAAAGGTGCATCTGACAACTTCGAGGTGATTTTTAGGTCAAATATAACATGATTGAATATGTCTATTATTGAAGTCCAATTTAAATCCATCAAAAACAGCACTTATTTTTCAAGAATACCAGGTGTGCCTTTTATGGGTTTCATTGTACTAGACGGCCCTGCTATTTTGGGTGAATTTCATTTTAGAGGTGTTGATTGTTTGCAGATGCTCAGGATGAGACGACAGAAGAAAGTTTTTAGAAGTCCCTAAGAAAGTTTCAAAAAGTAGGAATAAAGAACTCAGCAACATAAGGACATGGAATCTAATAAAGTCCAAGTATGGACTAGCATAGTCTTGAAGGGAATTCTGGACTCACAGTTGGAGCTTTATGGGCATTGTTACCTTGGGGAAACAAGAAAACTTCTCTCAGCTGCCATTTCTTCCCCTGTGAAGGTGCAAAGAGACCACCCACTCAAGAGACCACCAGTGGGCAGAACATAAGAGAGAGTTTCTAAAGTGCAGGCCATATGTTGCCAAGCACTCAATAGATCATGATGCCTACCACCTGTTCCCTCTACTACTGCACAGTTTCCCCAGTCATCCCTCCAGTTCCCTCAGCTCTGTCAAAACTGGGGTGGCTGGATCCTGCTTTAATATTCCCCACCCAGTAAGATAAGTCTTCAGGTCGTTGCTATCCCCTTTGGTTATTTACTCATGGAAGATATCCACTATTATAAAAACTGAGTGAACTCTTTTGATGCTTCAATGATCTTGCTCACTGTCTTCTTTTACCCCATATGTCCTGGGGAGCTCAAAGGCCTAGGCATCCCTCTAGAAAGTGGCCCCGACAATGACTCTCTCCAGAAATACCCACCTTGACCACAATTCCACTCTTTTTTTTTAAGGTTTTTATTTATTTATTTGACAGAGAGAAACGCAGCTAGAGAGGGAACACAAGCAGGAGTGAGAGAGGGAGAAGTAGGCTTCCTGCCGAGCAAGGAGCCCGATGCAGGACTCGATCCTGGGAGTCCGGGATCATGATCTGAGCCAAAGGCAGTTGCTTAACCAACTGAGCCATCCAGGTGCCCCCACACAATTCCACTTCTGTTTAATTTTAGCTGGTGTCTATGACAGCCTTAACACACACACTGTCTTCTTCAGTTTAAATACAACAAGTGGTGACACCATACCTGCAGGTAGCCCAAAAGGAGGAAAAAAAAAAGAGAGAGATTCTGGAATCATTTAACAGTGTTTTTTAATTTTATGAAACTTAACATATTAACGATATGTAATTTAACTTAGGCAAACTGGGCCACAGGATAATCATATCTTGAATAATCCTTCTCCTTTATTAAAAAAATTAATCAAGTGAGAGTATGATGAGGCCTCAAGCCTTTTTTCTGCCCCTCCCAAATTGTACTGTGCAGCCACTGAAACACGTTTGAAAATAAAATCAATCAATCCAAGCTTCATCAAGGACAAATCATAGGTCTCAGAGGACTGCTGTCTGCATGCCTGCAGAGGGTAGACAGCCCAAGTCTGGCCGGGGGAGGCCGGTCTTTAGAAATCTTGACTATAGAGGTCAGAGGCTCAGAACATGGAACAGTTGGCTTCTCCTCGGACTCCCCAGTGCTTTCTCATCTTAGCGGATTTCATTTTCTTGGCAAATGTTGGTAGCATATCAGTAAGTCTTTTTAACACTTCTTCATCCCTTAGTATCTCAGTTTCAAGATCATTAATAAAACAGCAGCTTGAGAAGGCAGCACCCCAGGCGATCCACAGTGAGAGCAGGTAGGGTGGCTGCCTGACTTTCACAGCCATTAGCATAGATGAAGTTGAATTTCATAAATAGGGTATAAACTCTGTAAAAGAAAGGTTAACTAGGAATAAATACTATTTTTTGTCCCTATAAAAAGTGAAAGCAAAAATAAACTTGGAAAGTTTCCAGTTTCTTCTTGTCATGAAAATCTACTTTCCTGGTATAAAAGCCACTCCCACTCATATTAGAAAAATTGGGAAACATGGAAAATTGTTGAGAAATAGAATCTTTCCCTAAGTTCCTTTTCTTCCAGTTTCTTCATACATGAATTTTTTTACTTTTTCCCCCTTCATGCCCCATAAATAAAACAACTTTGTATTCTGTTTTTCTCACTTAACTTTACCGTATTCCCCCTTCTCACTTTTTTTTTAAAGATTTTATTTATTTAACAGAGAGAAACACAGCCAGAGAGGGAACACAAGCAGGGGGAGTGAGAGAGGGAGAAGCAGGCTTCCTGCTGAGCAGGGAGCCCAATGTGGGACTCGATCCTGGGTCTCCAGGATCATGACCTGAGCCGAAGGCAGTCGCTTAACCAACTGAGCCACCCAGGTGCCCCCCCTTCTCATTTTTGTTCAACCTGACAATACTGGTTGGCAATACTTTTTGTGACACCCAGTAGGTTCTCATTGGTCAAATTGCTAAATGTTCTCCCCAGATAACTCATGCATGATCAGAGTTTGTTTTCCTTATTCATTCTTAGGTTCTGTGCTGACGTGAACCCTCTCCTGTGAACTCCCTCCAGAAACAGCCCCATTTGAAGGCACCTAATGTTATCAGACTGTGCACTCCATCTGGGATACCAGCCCCAGACTGTGAGTTTAAGACAATGGTTTCAATCTCTGCTAACACTGAAGCATGTTTGAGAATTAAATCAATCACTCCAAACTTTGTCAAGGACCAGGCATGTCTCTATGGAAATGAAGCTAAGCGCTCAAAGATTTTTCAGCCATTCTCGAACATTTGGTCTCCATTTAAGCCAATGGAAAAGCCTCATTATTACTTTCCCAATGCTGAAAATTATTGCTTTATAATACATAAAAAGTTGTTAAACCTTTTATCTGTGGTTCTACTAGAAATACGACATGCTGGATATCAATCTATTTGATGTCAGCTATTAACCTTACATTTAATTGATTTAGTATTAATTAGATATTTAATTATTTTTTGATATTTTTATCTTTTCCCTTGGTTTCTGAGCCACTGTTCAGTCCTGCTTCACTTATCTTACTAATTACTCCTTCTGATTCTCTATTAGGCCTCTCCTCTCATGTCCTCAACCTCCACATCTGGAGCTCCTGTGGACTGCACATCTGGAGCTCCTGTGGACTCAGTTCCTGGACCTTCCACTTCCATCTACATATTCTTCTTCATGACACATGTCATCTCATGACTTGAAATGCCTCCCATTGGCTGAATTTCAAAATGTCTATCTCCTGTCCTGAAGTTCAGATGACAATATTTAGCTACTGAACTGCAAAGTGAACCTCTTTATTTGAATATCCAACCTCTTTTAATTGACCTGCTCCAACCTCTAAATGCCTGAAAGCTCATGAATCTTGCTTCTCACTTCCTTTAGGTCCTTAAACAAGTGTCAGTTTACTTGAAAGATCTTCCCACTCAGGAGTCCCTCTTTCCCTAAGCCCCATCCCCACTGCCCTCTGCTCTGCTCTGTGGTTCTGCAGAGTATTTCCTATTATTTGACATACTTTACAGTTACTTGCTTACTTGATAGTGCTCTCTTCCTCCTCCTAGAATACGAGCTCTAGGAGCAAGGATTCATGTTTGTTCACTGCTATATCCTAGCACCCAGAACAATGGGCTGGCACAGTACAGGCACTAAATAAATATTTTGAAAAAATGAAGGTCTGAGTATGATAGAGGCCAAAGCAGATATTTACACAAAAATCCCAATTCTGTCCCAATGAGGTCAGTATGACTTAGATTGGTTTTCTTCTTGTCACACTCAGAATCATTCTTCATGTTCCCGGTCACACAAATATGGACCTCACCTCCAATCACCTGCCTTCTAGTTCGCTACCATGGAATGGGACTCAAAGCAGTAAGTGCCATGGAAAAATGTTTTCAAGGGTCTAGGTAGTGATATGGGTTTTACTTCAGGTGAGAAACTTAAGAAAAATTAAAAAAAAGTTCTAAGCATCTTAATGGATTTCTTTTATTTATTTATTCTTTCACAGGGAATAAGTACCTTCTATGTACAAAGTTCTATAGCTGTGATCTTAGTTGAAGCGGTTAAACCACTTAGTAGAAGTGGTTTAAACAGGAAGCAAACTTGTCCAAGCTTATAAATGTGGGTGTAGGAACAGGAACACAGATCATCTCTCCCCTCCTTTGTCCTTTCTCTCTGGTGTCCCTCTGATAATGCTCACGGTAAGTCTCCACAGCTTCAGTCTTGGCAGTTGCCTACCTGATTCTGGCACTGTGGTTCGCCCTGGGTCCTGTGTGAACCTAAGACTTGTGCCAGTTCTCAAAGAATTCAGTTTCACTGTGGGGGGAGGGGATAAACTAACAGACCTCAGAGAATTTCCACCTTTTACAGTTGGAGGAGGGCTGAGCCTAGACCAGTTGGGGTATTCCTTATCACTCTTGTCCCGCAGTCTCTTCCTGCATTTTCAGTATTTGATTGCCTTGCTGAAAATCACTGTGTGTATCTACTTATTCTTTTTCAGTCACCAGTTGTAAGACAGAGGAAATTTCCCAATGGAAATTTAAACCAGTAGAGAAAGGTTTGACTACTTCTTGGACATTTCTAACTGGAGCATGAGCTACTTTGCAAACCTGGATCCATGGTTCTTAAGTAGGGTTTTATCTGGGTTCTTTTCAGGCCTGGAGTCGAATTCATCCTCTAAGAACCAATAAGTATGAATGAAAGGCTTAAGAGGCACCTTTCCTAAATTCATAAGGTTATTTGTTCCTTAATCAATCCTTTTCCATAGCCCTACAAGTCACCTAGTTCATGAAATTAGATTATTTGTCAGGATGACCATAATGTAAATTTTAATATTCTCAGTTGCTAAATATCCTAATGAAAAATAAGAGTCATTGGACTAAGATAAGGAACAATAATAACAGATAACTTTATTAAGCACTTACTGTGTATGAGATACAATTGTAGATACTTCATTTATTTACTCATTTAGTCTTCATTGAATATTAACACAGACATGTCATGAGCTTGGACATTTGGGTCTGTCTTCCAAACATACTGACATCTAAAATTTTTAGAAACATTTTCTAACATTCTAGTTGTCAAGAACATTTTGGACCATACTTAACAGCAGAATGCCTCCAGTCAGCCATTCATTATTCCAAATGCGCTAATTTTTAAACCAGCTGTATGATCCTGAAGTACAACATGTGAACTCTGAAATTTCTGTGTCTCTTTTCAACAAATAGGGCATGCTCCAGGGAAAAGACATTTACTGTTGAGTGCATTTAGATGAAAACTGACATTTCTTATGGGAGTGCTTTAGCCTGGGCTACTATGGTGTGAAACGAGACCACAAATTCATAATTTAACAGTTCGGTATTCAGCAGAGGTGGTGACATGAACACTGAATGTTCACACTCAGAATCATTTCTGGCTCCATAAAGAGATGCCTAAGATGGATAATAGAATGGTTCAGAAGGAATAATGACAAGGGAATACAGTTCTGAAGTAGAGAGAGGAAAACTAGGATTGAATAAAGAAAAGAAAGACAGAGTAGCAACCTCAGCCATGGCTGTTCTTTACAATAAGCATCTTTGAGCAGACAATGTTTCAAGTACATAACAGCTTTAATTTTATGCAGATTACATATTTACACGATAATAAAATGGAAACTGGCTTGGTGGGGATACTTACTGCCAAGGACAGAATTATTAATCAATTTGTCTGTCTAAACCTGTCACATCAATTACTTGAAGCCATTAGAAAGTCAGATTTGCCCACTGTCATCACAATGTTCTTTAGGACTATATTTTACAATCAAAAAAAAAAAAAAAAAAGATGAAGTATAGCCAAATCCTAGTAGGCAGGAGGAAGGGAGGGAGAGAGGGCAGCCAGAAGTAAGGAAGGGAGAAAGAAAGGAAGGAAAAGAAAGAAAAGAGGAAATAACTCTTTAAATATCCTCACAGCGGAGACACAGAAATGCATGAACTATATCTGTCCACATTGCTGGGTGGGCAGCCTGCCTCACAGCTGAACCATTTTTGGAGGACTGCCTCGACTTGTCATCTAAGACAACGCCCCCAGCAGGCAAATCTGGAGCAGCATTTTCTTACAGTCTGATTGATTTTGATCTGCCCAGTTCTGACCTTTTTTTCTGTTAGTCTAAGACAGAACATGGAAAAGAAAGCTGGATTGCTACTGCAACGTAACAAGTTTTGAAACTGATCTGGCTTTGCAGATTTATCAATGACATCACTGTCAGGACTTATAAGTTGCTAAACTGTTTCCAGTCCCCTCCTCCAGCTTCACATTTTTCCTTTCTTTTCAGACTTTATCTACACAATTAGGTAGGAGGAGGAAAAGTTGACCTCTAAGTCTCCTTGAAAGTCTCAAACCTGGAATCAAGTTCTCTTTAGTTCATCTTTATAGGAGCTAGAATTTTTCTGTCTTACATAAGAACTTGACCCTTTTTCCCTCATGAGATTTGGCACCTTCATTACCAATTTCTTTCAGATGTACCTTTTCTCGATGGCCCAGCCCTAATAAGAAAAGACAAACCTCAAAGGAAGCTTAAAATATTTAATGACTTTGACTTTTAAACATAACCCAGATTAGATAATAATGTCAAGTGATAATTCAACACACCAAAATATAAAACGGAACAAACTGTACTCTTCTATAAAGTTTAACCCTAGTCTACTCTCACAGATTTAGGGCATTAGTTGTGAGGAGGGAAAGAGGCCAGGGTAAAATCTGAGATGACTTCAAAGTCATTCCATTACATTCAAGTAGTGACAGCTCACAAATATGACAATCTTACCAAGGAAAATTTAATAGAAATCCATTAATTCAAAACTACACTGGACATGTAAGACTGCATATATTATTCTACACATATCATGTGAAAGGATAAAAAGTACACATGCAGAAGAATGGACCTAAATTATATAAATCGACCAAAACTGGTCATGAGATAATTTTTTAAATAATGTTAAAAAACACTTCTTAGCTAAGTTAAGAAGGAAGAGGGAGCAGAAGTCAGTAACAAAAGCAAGTCACAGGAAAAGCACGGTGAGGGCCCCATTGATCAATACTGCTCTCACTGACATTGGACGCCACCACCATGAAAGTAAATTCCAAATAGTCCTTACATCTCTGTGTCTTGGGACAGGAGCAGCCAGTTGGCAAAGCCTACTAGGTAGGATTCAGCTTTTCAACAACAGGAAGGAGAAATGGAGCCTCTGGCTTCCTTTAAATTCTAGTGTGGGCCTTCCACTAAGACTCATCAAAGTGCAATGCCCCCCAAATAGGAAAGGGATTGAGATATTTAGGCAGATTAAATATGACAAAGTCTCCGACACAAAACCAGCTTAAGTGTTCAGTGTGAAACGTGAGATTATTTAAAAGAGAGATTTCACTAGTTTCAAGTAGAGACAAGTCCTAAGAAGTATCCCCTAGCAGGAAATTTATTTGAACTTGCTTTAATGAGTATGAAAGAGGTACCTACTTGCACGCATAGATAATTCAGTCCAAGTCCTTAAAAATAATCTTATTTCTAGTCTCAACATGCCTCCTTTCACTCCCAATTGTGATATTAGATTTTTCAGACTAATTCTTTCAAGACTTGTACAAAGGAAAATGCAACCAAGGTGAGATGAAATTATTTACTGAAGTGTAGTGATCTACACTATATGTATATATGTATACGAGAGAGAGAGATTAAAGTAGGGGGGACTTAGTTTCTGTTTGAAAATGGATCGAGTTACTTGTTAATAGTTTCCTTATGATTAACACTAGCTCGTCATACCTATATCAGTGAATATAAGTCTAAGGCAACTGACTTCAAAATTTGCTGTAGAATGTTTTAGGGAGTATTATCAGTATCAAAGACATATGCTTTATTCTCTGATTCCTTTCTGGTGGATATAACTTTTGAAACCTCAAATGTCTTTCTCGCTCTATTTCAAACATTAATGAAAATCCTTAAGTCAATGCTTTATGTGCAGTTGAAACTGTGGCTATTTGGTGGGAATGGACTCAGGTCCCCTCAATCCTTCCCGTAAACCCAGCATTCCTTGATAGCTGGACCTCTACGCCTCTTGACTAGTATATCTTGCAGAAATGCGGAAGGAAGATACTTATCAAGGGGGGACTGGACTATGAAGACTGGAGAAGGCAGGACCAAATCAGTCTGTGCCAAGGTTCGCCCCAGCCCTGACCCTTTCACTAAAGTTTCCCTCATTATAATGCTAAAACTCATGCTCAGGGTTGGAGACTCAATGTGCTAAGGAGACATGTGGTACATGGCAAAGCATGTTCTGTCCACTGTGAATGCACAGGCACCTTTCTGTGTCTCTCCCTACCTCTACATGATTAGGCGTTGTTCCTTTCCCACCTCAGCCTTTGTAAAAATTGTCCCTGGCTTTTGTTCATGGAGTCAGCCTGAAGGACTCTTTCCTTTGTGCTGTCTCCTTTGTGCTCCAGCATGAGCCCCAATAAAAGTCTTGCCTGGAATTTCCACATGGCCCCAGTCAATTTCTATTACTTGGAGAGCCCAAGGACCTGAGTCAGTAACATTTATAGTAGTTAATGCCCTAGAGATGACACTTTTAGTTCTGCCACAAAAACCTGGGACTTCCATACCCTAAAGTGTCTAACCTTAAAGCACCCTCACTCTTATTTTGCCCTTACCTGGGCTTAAATGTGTTCTTATCACTTGAATTTGCTTTCAGTAATTACCAATTATAAGAGACAACCTCACAATATTTCAAAATTAAAAACAAAAGCAACATACTGGTAGTCAAAACTTGGCTCAAAATCTGTCTAAGACTTTACCTCCCTTTATTCCTCCCACACCATAATATCAAATAATCGCATTGTCACCCCTAAGGTCTAGGATCTGGCATTTCCAAACCCTTTTCTCTTAGGGTCCTTACGTAAAAAGTATCATGTGAAATTCTCATTAGCAAACAATACATTACTTATGGAACTGCATTATAATACAAAGGTATCTTCCTAAAGAAGGTAACCTGAGACTTTAGCTCTGTTTGGATAGCATTTAGCAAGTTGAAAAAAATACATTTGATATCAAGTAATCTACCTGGGTAACTTTTTATATTCATTAAAATGTATCACTTTGTACATTTCAAGATGCATTCAACACACAGAGAAAACACAGAGACATATATCAATATATATACGTGTAGGGGCGCCTGGGTGGCTCAGTTGGTTGAGCGACTGCCTTCGGCTCGGGTCATGGTCCCGGAGACCCGGGATCGAGCCCCACATCGGGTTCCCTGCTCGGCGGGAGGCCTGCTTCTCCCTCTCTCACTCCCCCTGCTTGTAGTTCCCTCTCTGGCTGTGTTTCTCTCTGTCAAATAAATAAAATCTTTAAAAAAAAAAATATATATATATATATATATATACGTGTAGAAATATAGAGAGAGAGCTAGTTATTTTACACAAAGGAGCTATGATGTTCTGAGCCATAAAATCATACAGATCTTAGCTATCAGCGGTCTGGTTTCCATACTGCAAACATCTTTGAATGGATGAAGCATTCAAATATTCAGCATATTATTTTCTAATGTCACACATCTTTGACTCGTCTTTGACACTATATGGCTCTTACTCTGTTAAGTTTCTTTTCTCACCAAAAATCAAATCGCCTTCTCGTTATATTCAGTTACAAGTCAATAGTCATTTATGGAGCTCTTAATGCATGCCCATTTTTTTGGCAAATGATGAGGATAGAAAAATTTAAGAGAGAAACAAAACTGGGGCTCTGCCCCCAAGGCCTGACTATTAGGGAGATGGAGAGATAAACAAGTAATTATAGCCTGTGAACCCTATAAAACAGAGCAACTCAAAAGTCTCTACAGAGGCCTAAAGGGGGGAATAATCGTACCTGGAATAGGGGACAGAACCCTACTACTGAAAAAGATCCGGGCAGCTTTGAAGGATGAATACGTTTTTAAAGCTTTTGAACTTTTTTTTTAATGATCCTTGAGTCCTTAAGGGTCCTTAATATCCTTTTTTTTTTTTTTAAATTTCTTATTTATTTATTTGACAGAGAGAGATCACAAGTAGGCAGAGAGGCAGCCAAAGAGAGAGGAGGAAGCAGGCTCCCTGCCAAGCAGAGAGCTGGATGAGGCCTTGATCCCAAAACCCTGAGATCAGGACCTGAGCCAAAGGCAGAGGCTTTATAACCCATTGAGCCACCCAGGCGTCCTTTATCATGCAGAATTTAAGCAGGAGACAGTGACCGGGTCAGATTTCACATTTAGGAATTTCACCTGAGAACCAGGGTGAAGAAAAGATAAGAAGGTGAGGCACAAACTGAGGAGACAGGACAGGCAAAAATTAGTGGCCAATGAGATGAAAGGGGGGAGGGGCTGAAAATAACAAGGGATTTTCAGAGTTCACTGAGATAGGGAGTTAAGAAAGGGATGAGGAGGGAGGAGATATATCTTGTATCTGAGCTTAGCCTGAGGTCTATGGGTGAAATGTGCAGTGACATAGGCCATGAGGAGCCATATGAAAATGGAAAGAAAACAGGGTAAAGTGAAGATTTTCAGACATAGAAAAGAAAAGGTATGTGGGTTTTCATGAACTGGTAGCGTCCTTCTGACCCTAATAATGATTACAATATATTTATATATCCATTTCAGAGGACTAAATAATCTAACAAGATTTGTCCTTTTGCAGGATGTGAAACCAACATTTCCACATTTCCAGCAACTAAATCGAACATGGGGACCCCCGGACTTAGTACCTCTTTAGGCTAGGATGAAATATAGTTAGATTTTTGTTCGATTCAGTCTCAAGAATATTCATCTCCATTTCAATTCAATTCAATTCAACCAAAGTTTACCGAGGGTCTACTTGTGATCACTTCTCCAAATAAAGGCAAGGGAAAAAGGAGAAGAAAACAGAAGAGGAGATATGAAGAGGAAAAAATAAGTTATCTTGTAATAACTGCTTCTGTGATAGGTACTACATACAAGATCTGGTTAAAGTCAGAATCCCTGTCAACAATATTAGGGCCCAGGGAGTGAAGCTACAAGGGAGAGATAGACCATTTTGTTGTTTATACTTAAAATAGTTTAAATAAAAAATTTAATTTGCCTCTAAAAGTGTAATTTTTAAATTATAACTGGAATTAAAGTCACAATAAAATTAAAAGCACAATCAGTACAATGTATTGCAGAAATCATGTGCATTTGGTGCATAGACACTATCAGAAGCCAGCTAGGCTTTGCCACAAGTAGGACTCAAAGTAGAAAGTAGAAAAGAGGGGCGCCTGGGTGGCTCAGTTGGTTGGGTGACTGCCTTCAGCTCAAGTCATGGTCCCGGAGACCCGGGATAGAGTCCCGCATCGGGCTCTCTGCTCGGCAGGAAGCCTGCTTCTCCCTCTCTAACTCCCCTTGCTTGTGTTCCCTCTCTGGCTGTGTTTATCTCTGTCAAATAAATAAAATCTTTAAAAAAAAAAGTGGAAAAGATTTACATCTGGACAGCAATCAATAGGAATGAAAAAAAATTCAAATGCAACAAGTAATTTTCTATTTTCTTGAGGAAAACTACCCTCCTCCCCCGAAAAGTACAGTAGATCCTGACACAAAAGAGCTCCTTGGCTTTATCACAAAGTCTCCAGAAAGGCCCTTCTCCTACCTATTTAATGCCACACAGTTGCGTAAAAAGAAGCCGGTGCACCCCTAACTCCCCAGCCATCAAACACCAAGCCATGCCTTGCATTTGTCTATGGCTCTCACTCATCTTTCCTCGAAGACTTCCACTATTCCTAGAACAATCCTGGGCACCAAACTGTGTCCAAGCTCTTAGAAGTTAATTCAAGGACCATTTATGTCAAGTATCTTTCTCCTGCTTCACGTAAGTAAAGGAAACCATAGAAGGTCCACCTCATTGGTGGAAGGCCTGGCACTTGTGGTCACCATTATCAGTACAGGTTCATAGCTTACCCACAGCTCCATTAGCCAATAAACAATCCAGTCAACAGTCATGTCCATCCATTTAAGAATTACCCCACCAAAAGAAAGAAAATTACTAAAATCTTGGTGCTGATCCATCCATATTAACTTTTTTTCATATGGAAATAAACTCCTTATGTCTTGTTAAGCCTACTGCTCATAGTTTTGGTTAGTAAATACCGCGGAAGTGTGTGGAGAATCAGTATGCCTATAAAGGCATGAAATACAACTTAAGGAAGGTCAGTAGGCAGCCTGATTCTATGGGGAAAATCTTTCAGAGGTATAACATTTAGTCACATATTCTCCTGAAATAACAGATTCCAGAGGTATCCCTCCAGGAAATGAGTGTCTGTGAGCGAGAACATTCTGCTTTTTGCTGCTGAAGTCATCGAGTCTAGCAGATGTTCACAATCCCAAGGCTCAAGCAGCATGATGTTGGTGAGTATGTCATAAACCCCAATATTGGAAAGATTCAGCACCTACTGGGCTTTCTTTTTCCACTCTGAAAAAATTCTATACATTATGTTTCACTGTACCAATTTTATTTAAAAAATGTAGCTGCCTTTATTTAAATGCCACAATTCATCTTATAATAGTATTTAAGGGGCTTCTGTGGCACCATGCCAGATTTATATTATTAGAACCTAGGCATTTGCAAATGAACCTCTTTCAATTAGTGTTTCAGGAAGCAATTAAACTGTCTAAAGTATATTAATGAATACACTGGAATTGGGAAGCCGATCCTCCTAATACCCCCGTTATTAATGTGCCATCTGCTTTGCTGTCTTAGGAACATCCAGGATCTCTAACCTCAGGTCTACAAAACCCAATCATTTATTCAAAAAGGGTCACAGAAGCATAAGTTTGTAATCAGGCTCAATATTCTATACAGTAGGTGAATATTATAGATTAAGTACATGTATTTTCTCGGACTTTTTTATGGATGTAAATGAAGACGTGTGTGGGTTTCTTTTTTTTCCCCTCATTCCATGTTATGTGTCAAAACACTAACAGCTCTGTGGATATATTCCTGGATCTAATATCTCTGCTAAAAGCAAGGATGCTGTATGTACACCCTGTGATTTTTAAGAATAGCATTGGGGTCTCTGATGATGTTGTCATTTTTCATTGCAGAATCACATAGTTTGCTACTGTGCTTTTTTTCCCAGGGAGTGATCCAGGTGCTGAGACATTTGCTGGTGCCTCTTGCCAGTACTCAGCTCAGGGTCCCTGCCACAGGACAGTGTTCTGGAGGAGTGTATGCTGTGTGAGGTATTTCCTGTTGGCTTTATAACCAACGGAAGCCAGGGCTGCTGGATACAGGCTAATGAGAGGGTAGAGGCAAAGACAGGGAAGACTCGTATTCACATCACTCTGCTCCACGCCAAAAGTCACCAAGTCTCCAGTTGCACCAAGTACTGTGGCTTTGAGATTCATTACTGCTGAGGCAGTAACAAGGGAAGAGGAAGATGTATTCTCTGCTTTTATGAGATTTAGAGTCTAGCAGAGGAAAAAGGACATAGGGCCAATGAAGGTTGTGAGCTGAAGAGGGGAGGTCATCATGGAGTAGAGGAGCCAAGCAGGATTTTGGGGAGGAGGAGGACCTATGGTATTTGCACCACTGAGGAAAGTAGAACAAATTTTCCACAGAACCCCGGACTTTCCCTATCTTAATTTTCATTAAGGACTTTTATGGGTTAACTGGTGTCCCCCCAAATTCATAAATTCAAGTCCTAACCCTGCGTGCCTCAGAATGTGATCTTACCTGGATAAAGTTTGTTGCAGATTTATTTAGTTAAGGTGAGCTCCTACTGGAGTAGGGTGAGCCCCTGATCCGATATGACTGGTATTCTTATAAAAGGGGGAAATTCAGATACAGAGGCACCCTTACAGGACAAATGCCATGTGACGATGAAGGCAGAGTTAGGAGTGACACAGCAAAAGGCAGGGAACATCAGCTGCAAGCACCAGGAGCTAGGAGAGAGGCATGGAGGGGACCCTCCCCTAGTGCCCTCAAAGGGAGCAAGACCTTGCTAACACCTCGACCTAGGACTTGTCTCTACTACTGTGACACAGTAAACCCCTATTATTTGAGACACTCAGTTTGGGGCATTTTGGGACACTAGCCCTACAAATTGTGCTATCATGATGAATTATGAAATACCTGACTTTCCTTGTGGATTATAAACTCTTTGAAAACAAGAACAATGTTGGGGGTTTTGGGGGTTGTTTGTTTGTTTGGCAAATCCATTATATAATACTACTTTTATAATATGTGTTCCATAATTCTGGGTTGACTAATTTAGGATAAGCAAATCAGGGAGAAATTTTGAAAATTCAGGTGACAGAGAAAACCTTAGTGAATCTGAGATAGAAGAGGAATTCTGGTCACCATTGAGGTGACAGTGAATGGCTTTAGAAGAATCTGTAGAGGATTGGAATTTCACACTGACTCCTTCTGCAGGGAAGAAGGAAGGTTTGGGAAGGCTAGTCTGGTCACAGAGCAACCCGTGTCCTCTGATGAGTCTTTGGTCATGCTGAGATTCTCTACACAGAACAGGCTCTTTGAGATCTAATCCACCAGGGCATAGACAGCACGCAGAACACATTCACACACATGGACAGGTCGAGCCCTGTTTGCAGGTGAATAGTCACGTGCCTCTGCCATTCCCTCCCCCTCCAACAGCTCACTCTTTGGAAGTCACAGAGACTTCGCCCTCCACTGTTCACCTGTTCTTTTCAAACTGTGCATCTCAGACATAGATGGTATGTGGAAGACAGAGCATGGATGGCAAGGTGAGAAGGCTAGAGGAGAGATTTGCAAAGAAAAACACACTCACATTTGCTGAGCTGAAATCCCTCCAGGAGCTCGCTCTGTGCTCAGTACTCTAACTACAAAGGCTCACCCAGCTGGGTATCATAAACCCCGTTTACAAAGGAGAGACGGAGGCTCAGGATCATCTGCTCAGAGTCACGCCACACATCAAATGAGTAAGGGAGCTGAAGTTTCACCCAGATCTATTTGACTCCAAAGCCTATGCTCCCTTTCTACTTCACCAAATTGCCTCTTATTCTGGAAGCAAAATAAAATCAACACTCTCTTCTGCACTGATGTTCTCCTTTGATTCCTGCCTGTGCCAGGCTGGCCCTTTAAATGAGTTGGCCCACTCAACCTCTGCCTACCAGCCAGCACAAAAAAAGCTGGCTTCAGACAACAGTAGTTTGCCAAGCAATCTCCCAGGTTATTTCTGTCTTATATATATTATCTATTAATATGATTACTGCTCCCTGATCCCTCAGATTTTTGGCTTTGGACCCTCAGCTCTGCAATATTAGAACCAGTTTCCTGGCCTTTGGCTCCCTGTCCTGACCTTGCCTCCCTCTCGTTTTCATACCCCTAAAGCCTGGGACGGAGACCCCTTTTTCCAACTCCATCCCTTCTTCCTCCATCCTCACTGACCAAGCCAATCATCTTCCCTTGAAGAGGTGAGAGGTATTGGAAGGCTTCCCGTAAATATGACAATGGATGTGTAAGTGTAGAAGGGTCCTAGAATAAAATCCAAATGAATTTGCATTTCATACTGGTCTTACCACCAACCAGTCCACCACCAGATGTGGACTTTAGAGGAAGGCACTGGTTTCTCCTCATTATAAAAATAAGTGTGCTGCACGAGGGACTTGTGAGTTTCCTGTGGAGTTACAAATCTGTCACTCTTTGTTAAAGCATACAAAACGAGGACCTTTATAACACTGTAACAACTGTGTTTACACTTGGCCATCATTAAGGAATAAAAGACATTGGTGACTTACAACAAAGCATCTCTTTCACATACCTGTTTGGAGTTTTAAAAATCAACTTTGGGACAATGGATCATATTGCTCTGATTCTTACAAGACTGTATATCAGGAAATATAATACAGTCTAGCCTGGAAGCATTAAGGAAAAGAACAGGTAAGGTGGGACATAGATTTCTGCCAAAATAGTAACTTTCTGGGTACATTCTATATGGACACATTCCCTAGATTAGCTTTTGCATGCATGGCCCATCAAGATGCCTATATTATATAGAATATGCAGCATGCCTATTCTTTCCAGCAAGTGTTTGTTTTCAATCCTACTCTATGCACACACTAAAGAAAAACTAGAGATGAATAAGAACTCAAGGACCTTAAATCTAGAGACTGCAGGGGTTCTGTTTTTGGAGGCTTTCCAATTGATTTGATGGACAGTGTGTTTACTTGTGTGCAAATAACTCATTCCTTAGAATATTGTAGAATATTGTAATTAGGTAGTATTTTTTCTGGTCAGTAGTAGGTTTATAGCATTTTTGCTAAAATGTATATATATATACATATATAAATACATATAATAAAATTTTACATATATAAAATATATGTAATACATAAAATTTACATATAATAAAATTTACATACATAAAATTTACATACATAAAATTTACATATAATAAAATTATATATATATATGATTTTATTTTTAAAATAGGACTGGTCCAGGGAAAAGGAAGAGAAAAAAGTGGGTAAAAAATGTTTCATTTCTTTGATTTCAGTGAAACCAGTTCTCCAGTCACCATGTTAGAAATTCCCCCTGGAATATCTGAAAAGCATAGTATAACAATTCAGTCATTGTTTCCGGAAGGTTTTGGGAAAAGTACACATAACTGCTCTGGGGTGATATCCTAATACCTTCTCGTTAATAGACTCAGGAATTAATGTTCCTGGTAATCTGGCTGCCAACATGTATCCCTTATCCTTTACTCAATTCAATGTCATTCTCAATTACCATCTATCCTTCAAATAATCATTGAAATTCCACTTCTTCCATGAAGCCTTTCCTGAATAACTGAGGGGAAAAAAAAAAAAATTCCCTTCTATGCAGGGTGACCAAGGATTCTGCTTCACCGGGACTGTTCCAATTTTAGCCCTAAGAGTCCATGTTCTGGGAAACACTCTCAGGGACTGATAGGGACTGAACTGTGTCCCCTCAAAGTGCTTATATTGAAGCCCTAAGTCCCCGTGGAATGATATTTGGAGATGGGACCTTTGGAAGTAATTATGTTTAGATGAGGTCATGAAGGTGGGGTCCCCATGATGGGATTAATGTCCTTATGATAAAAGACACCAGAAAGCCCTCTTCCTTCCCCACCCCTTCCTCCTCTCCTCTCTCTCTCTCTCTCTCCGCCAAGTAAAGACACAGGGAGAAGGTAGCTGTCTATAAGCCAAGAGGAGAGCCTTTATCAGAATTTGACCACACTAGAACCCTGACCCAGACTTCAGAATTGAAAGAAAGGAATTCCCGTCCTTTAAGCTACCCACCCAGTCTACGGTATTCTGTTCTGGCACCCGAGCCAACTCATATCATTACCTACCTCCACGCCCCTCCCAAGGAATGTTCCCTTTGTGTGACTTTTTATTGTCTTAAATATGCTTGGCTCACACATATGGAAGTGTTTCATGAAGGCTGGAAAGGGCCATAATGTTTGTGTGTTCTTTTAGACAGTTTTAGATTCCAGAATTACCTATTTTTTGCTTCTGTTGACCCGACTACATCGAAAATGCATTGCACACTCTTCTAATCCACAGACAAGAGTGAGTATTGGGTGGACCCAAGAATGAAGCTTATTTCACAGCTAGTGATTAGAAAAATAGAAAATCAGTAACATTTACTAATTCTCAGACATTTAATTTATCTGGCATCAATCAATCAACAAACAAGTATTTACTGAGATCTCCTTTGGTTGACTTTTATAGGCAGGAGCTCAGAATGGATGTTTGGGGAAAAAAAAAAGCTAGTTTCTAACCCAGCTTTGGCACTTCCTTGTTGTCTGACTTAAATATTTACTTAATCTCTCTGAGTTTTAATTTGTTAATCTCTAAAATAGAAATAATCATATCTACATTACAGAAAAGCTATGAAAATTAAATGAACACTGGTGAACAGTATATCATGTCTTATAAACATTAACGAAAATATTATAAAATAACTAATAAACATTGCACAAGTAGTCATAGACTAGCACTATGTCTTGTAAATATTAATTACACATAATGAATGAACTGAGGCTTATACTTGTTATAATGAAGTTCATTAAAAAAGAACAGAATAGAATCCTGCAATGTCAAGTTAGACCTGCAGGCAGAGACCCTTTTCCCTTGGGTATTGTTACACTGAGCCTCAAGTACGTTCTGCCCATCTAAGCTTCCCACACTGATTCCAGTCTCTCCTGGGAACTCCTGCCGCACGTGTTGAGCTCCACTTGTATGACTGAAAGTGCATTCAGCTCAACAGTGTCAACACCAACCCCTGCTCTTCCATCTCCAATATGGTTCTCTTTTACTTTCTTCCATGAATGAGATCTGTGCACACCAGAAACTTTGGAGGGATCCTGGCTTTTTCCTCTCTAAGGAGCCCATCACAGGGGCTCATTCATCTTACTTCCTAGATCATTCTGCCTTCTTCATCTCTACCATTATCGCCTTATGCAAATCTGCCAACATTTCTTCCCTGCGTCCTGCAATAACTTACTCCATGACCCTCCCAAACTCTTCTCCAAACACTTTCTCATGTCTAGTCTTTTCCCAGATAGCCCCAGAGTGAAATTTACACCAAGGAAACAACAACAGAAACTAAGCCCACGACCCTGTCCTGCTCCAAAGCCCTCCATGGTTTCCTGTTGCTCATAGAATAAAGACCATCATTCTTTACAAGGTCCATAAAACATGGCCTGCCTAAGCCCTGGCAGCTCTACAGCTCCATCTCACAGCATGCATGCCCTCCTCTTGGAATCACATGGATCTTCTGGTTTCCATTGAAGACCTTTATATTGCCTGCAGCACAAATATTCTACCTTTCTCCTACCCTCTTCCTAAATGATGTGTGATTATCCTTTTAATTTCAGCTAAAAAAATTACTGTGCCAGGGGAGGCATCTTATAAGTTCTCAAAGTCCCTTGCATTTATCCTTGGAAAAGCATTTAAGATAGTTTTTAATTTTATATCATTTGCAACTATTTATGTCTATGTCCTTCACTAGACTATAAGTTCTATGAGGGCAGGTGACCATCTGTATTTTTTCACCATTGTGCCATGGGTCCTATTACATACAATCTTTGGCATATAGAAGGTGTTCAGTAATACTGTGCTGATGAGTCAGCGAATGAATCAACAGCAAATGTTACAGTCAGATCATCACTCAGTGTCAAAGTGTCTGGCAAAGAAAAGCGAGAAGGAACTTTGGAGAGTAAGAATGTTTTTCCTGAGGAGGCAATGGCCATAGAAGGCAAGACCCAGCAGGTGGGACTGGAGACAGTTAGAGGTGTGGTTGGAAGGCTGCTTTCCAAGAGTCTGGAATGAGCATTTCATATAAGGAGAACAGTGAAGAGATTCATATCCCTGCCTAGGAGAATGAGTGTGTATAGATATAGGACCAGAGAAAAGGCAGAGTGCCCATTTCAAAGCCTAGAGGGATGCACATCATTTGTCTTTATTTCCAGCTATGATTGGTGTTTCAAATGGGTGGTTTAAATTGGAGAAAAAAACTGAAAGTTTTCTGGATGGACAGTGATGAGCAAAAATTCTTTTGCAGAAGGACTGTCATCTGTTTGTTTGGGTTGATACGGGCTTTTGTTTTATTCTATGGAGACAAATGACTCTAAGTCTCTCCGCCAGTTACATTATTAACTATACTGGCATTTTATTTCTAAGTCAAGGGATAATCTGAAGCTGAACAAAGAGGAAGCACTGAGAAGAGGCCTTGCCACAGGCTGCTGACTACCTGACATTTCACAATGAAATGCCTTAGAAATATTCTGAGCTTCTCAACATTCCAATCAGAGAACTGTTATGATAAAACTCAAAGTAAGTATGTTCAATCTGCTATCACATCATAGGTATAAGGAATCATATTCCACACATTTAAAATAATTAAAGCCCACTCCTTTCTTAGTCAGTGACAAAGATACGTTGGCATCCCTACCAACATCCAAACAGCATCCTGTGTAGCTTTCCATGTGAACTGCAGGGACTAAATGTTATGATACGAAGGGCAGTGTGAGTTGGAGAGGTAGAAAAGTTTTGGTAGAAACAGTCATAGTTAGATATCATAAGATATCGAAGGCAAGATGCAGACGTTAAAATACCAACATGGGTCAGAGCCCAAGCTGCTGATAAAGACAAAGAGCCAGTCAATGGAGGAGGATGAAGAAGGACAGCAGGCTCCATTGGGAGTGGTCAGAAGTACATGATACATCAAAAGAGCAGAGAGTTTGGGAGACTGGTTGACACCAGTTCTAGTGACATTTAAAGTTGTCCCTGAAAGTACAATCCCATGAGCTGGATATTTGATTCTGAGAAGAAAGTATGAGTTCAAACAGCAGGATTGCTTCGGTCATAATTGTTATTGTAAACTCCCATGCCTTTGTCTCAGAGTATGACAAGATTCAATGTCTTTATTGATGGCTGAGATGAAGGAATCGACAATGTGCTCATCAAATTTTCAGACTATACTAAGTTAGGCAGATTCACGAATACCCCCACAAGACAGAAATATAATTTGAACTGATCTTGACAAGATGAAATGACTTCCTAGTGGGTCACTTTGAGACAAGGAAAAATAAGCAAGGGTTCCAAGCTGTCCACAAGCTAAATATAAACACCCCAGAAGTCTAACTTCCTTCACCTCTTCTCTTTTCCAGACCTTCATTAAAGTTCTGGATTACATTCTTGACGCAAAAAATATAAAGGAATCTCAGGAAACAAGAAGGGTTCAGAAATGCACAATGTACTCATAATCAAGGGGAAAATGATAAATTATGTCCACGCATACAGAAGGTGCTTAATAGTTGTATATTCAACAGAGAAAGAAGGCGGGGGGAGACAGGAGGAAGATTAAAAAAATAAAAGGTAGCATGGGGGAGAACAAATGAGACTCTTATGGGTAAAATCTCTGTGACCTTTAAGGGAAGAATCATTACTCAGAGCTGGAAAGAGTAGATATTCATCAAATTAAAAGAAGAACAGCACCAATTGGTTTCCCAGTGTCCCACTCAGCTTTGAAACTTTATGATACCTGACTTCATAACTGGTATTTCCTGTCACTGAAAATAAGCAAAAAATCACACTTGGGACTTAAGCCCATGGTTATGGAGAAGGATTGAGATGAGGCTATGCCTCTCCATATATGCGTCATTCCTTCATGGTGTTCTTCAACCTTTCTTTCCTCAGTGCCACAAGCTGCCCACGTTTTCTCTCCAACCTGAAGATTACTTCAAAATTAAGAAAAATACAAATAAGCCTTCAAAAGATATTGAAGGCAAGGATATAACCTCTGATATGCCTCAGAACTGAAGCAAGATTGGAGAAGGGCTTCCGTGCTCCATTTACAACAGTGGTGTTATACTCATCTGTAGAGGTTGGAAACTTCTCCAAGAGACCTAATATCAATGAAATCAGATTATCAGGAGGTGCGCCTCAGGCATTAGACTCCTTTTAAATATCTCCAGGTGATGCCAGTGTGCAGCCAGTGTCAAAAACCACTGCTTTCTAGGGTGCCCATTTATTTTTCTCCAGGCAGAGCACCGCCAGAAGGATCCATCCCCAAAACAGCCCATGGTGGAACCCTAATACATTTTCTTCATTTAGTTAAGGAATAGAGACAGGAAATTCTAGTTGGATCAAACACCAGCAGAGTCTCTCCCATTTTAATATGCATACATATCCCCTGAGGGTCTTGTTAAAAGGCAGGTTCTAATATAACAGGACTGAGGTAGGCTTGAGATTCTGCACATCAAATAAGCTCTCCTCTGTGAGCTGTCAGTGCTACTGGTCTGTGGACCACATGGATAGCTGAAACTACAAGAACTCTAACTTCAGTCTTACTTTGACTAATCAACAGGGCCTCCAATCAACTTTAATGGCCATTTAGCAATGTCCTTGGCTCTTAAACAATGGAGGCTGATAACTTACTCTCCTTGTTCCATAAGAGCAACAGAATTCTTAATCCAAAGCAAGTATAGTCAGGTGACTTGATATCTTGTGATGGTTAATTTTATGTCAAGTTGACTGAATTACAGAGTGCTCAGATATTTGTCTAAACATTCTTTCCAGGTGTGTCCAAATGTTGAAGATACATAGATACACATCTATATTCCTCCAGTCAGCTCTGTTTCTCTGGAGAACCCTGATTAATACAGTAGCCCTTAAGACTGTCTTGGGAAGTACATGATTCTGGGCCTCATTTACAATGTGTAGAGGGTTTTCCCCATACCACCAATTCTTGGACACCACCTAGTTTCTACAGTTCAATTCAATTCTGACACTGTCTACCAGGAGACAGCATCAAAGTCCTTAGGTTAAGGGCTGAGATACACCAGACTGCTCCCAACTTCGGGTGTCAGTTCCAAGTCCAGATTGTCACTGTGATCTTAACTGATCAACTATAAATCAGAGTTTCCCGTGACCTCTCCCTTGGGTTTGCTTAATTTGCTAAAGGGGCTCATAGAACTCGAAGTACCAGGTTACTTAAGTTTACTGGGTTTATTATAAAAGGCTCTGACAGAGGACAAACATGGACATGCAGATAGAAGAGCTACGTGGGAAGGGATACGACTCTCCCAGCACTTCCACACGTTCACCAACCCAGGAGCTCTAGAACCGCTCCGGTTGAGATTTTATGGATTCTTTATAACATGGGCATTATGGACTAAATGAATCAGTGATCACTGGTGATTGATTCCACCTCCAACCCTCTCCCCTCCAAGCAGGTCCAGGAGTGACTAAAAGTTCCACTCTCTAATCACTCCACTGGCTCTCCTGGCAACCAGCCTCCAACTTCAGGTCCATTCCAAAAGTCACTTCATGTGTCAAAAGACACATTCCTTGCCCTCCTTACAGGAAATTCCAAGGGTTTTAGGATCTCTGTACTGAAAACCAGGGACAAGACCAATAATTATGTATTTCTTATGACAAATCACCATATCACAGGAAGTGTTTCTCAATCTGTAATATGCATGTTAGTCATGTGTAGATCTCTCCAAAATGCAGATTCTGATTCAGCACTCCTAAGAGGGCATGCCAGTCTACATTTTTCAACAAATTCCCAGGTAAGGCTCATCCTGCTGGTCTAAGAGTGATGTTTTGAGTAAGAAGATTCTAGGGGGACATTTTATTGACTTCAAACATTGTGGACTCTGAACTTTGGAGTCCCCAACTCAATAAAAAATTCTGATTCTTGAGGTCTTATGAGCAATAATTCCCAGGCACAGGCACCTGAGTGGCTCAGTGGGTTAAGCCTCTGCCTTTAGCTCAGGTCATGATCTCAGGGTCCTGGGATCGAGGCCCACATCAGGCTCTCTGCTCGGCGGGGAGCCTGCTTCCCCCTCTCTCTCTGCCTGCCTCTCTACCTACTTGTGATCTCTCTGTCTGTCAAATAAATAAATAAAATCTTAAAAAAAAATAATTCCCAGGCACCTCAGGCCATAATTTTCCTGCATCAGTAGAAGCCAATTTTTGAATATATCTAAAATTATAACCAAAAAAAGAAAACGAAAAAAAAGGGCCACAAGTCTTGCTTCCTTCGCCAAGCCATAAAAGTACCTAATCCCAAAGAGAGCACTATCTGTGTTTGGGGACTTAGTCATATTTAGGATCTTCAGAATAAAGTCCTGCACAAACTGCATACATCCAGCCTCTGACTACAGGGCTTTGGGGCGGGAGGGACTAAGATTTCCCTGATCTCAGACAACCAGAGAAAATGAAGGGCCCCAAAATTCTAGTGAAAACACAAGGATAGGGATCGATTGTTCAACAGAGAGTTATTTGGCATCACCATCACCATCACCATCGTTGCCATCAGTTCCTCCTTTTTTTTTAGGGGAAGAGAACTCAGCATTTAGAGAAATATTGTTTTTTTCCTCTCAATTCAAGACACTTCAAGACCAACTGGAAGTATTCAAGAAGAAATCAGAAAGCACAATGCACCACAAACTTGAAGACTTGATTCCCAGCCCAGCTTAAACACTGACTTACGCTGCGAACTTGGGACCGTCTCAAGTCTTCTGGTAACTAGTTTGTCAGCTCTGCAGACTGGAGATATTTTCATAGATGTTTCATGAAACTCGCATAAGGTAATATGCAAGTGTTTAGAAAATCAAATACTTCCTAAGGTTTACACCAAACTTGGAACCTTCTGTCCAATTTAATAAAAATTCATTAAGTACCAACTCTGAGCCAGGAAACATTATAAGGATAACTTCTGTAGCTTGCCAAGAAATACTGTCATAGCAGCAGAACTTTCGGCCTTAGGATACACACTGGTCTAAAGTCACATAGAAAAGGATCCCTGTTTGGCAGCATCCCAGTCACTGCCTTGGCCATGGTGACCACAGAGAGTAGTTTATTCTATGTAGTTTACATGTGTATATAGTATGAAGCTGTTGGAGGTTGAGGTGAGGAGGAAAGATGGGTTTCTCCTTTGGGCAAAGTTATAGCCTCACCTCTAAGCCATGAAAGATTATCGTTACATATGTAGTATGGGCTTTGTCACCAAACTAACACAGGTCCCAATTCCACCTTTGCTTTTGCTACTAGAATGACACCCTCTTTAAGCTTCATTTTCTTCATCTGTAATATGGTAATGTTTCCATTATTTTCTATCATTAATGAAACAAAGACCAGGCAGGACTTTCCAAGAGACAATTTCCAAAAGAGAATAGCAGCCCAAATCACCATTTGTTTGATATTTTTGCCTGAAACTGCTGCTAGGATTATTCTAGCTTCAAGAAGGCATGGTTTCTGTTATAAAGAAATGGGAGAGCCAAAAAAATTTGTGTAATAATTCTCTATATAATTTGAGGACAGTTTATAAGATAGACCATATATATATATATATATGATTCTTATATTTATAATATGTATATATTATATATATAGTGAATACACACACACACACACATACACACACACACACACACACACACACACCATATACACATACAGCCAAGAATCTCAAATTTGGAGAGAAAAATAAGAAAAGCAAAAGCCCACAAAGCACACATTTCAAAAGTCCACTTACAGGACAGCTTGCCTTCTGAGGCACCGACAACCTGGCTCCCATCCTACCTATGAGTGAAGTACCAAAATCAAAGAGCTATCTTCCCATTTTCAAAGCTGAAATGGAGAGGATAAAGTGGTGAGGGGGTCTGCAAGTCTTGCCACTCCAATTTCTCTAGGGTCTGCCTTCCAAAGTCTGGTTTTTCAGGCTGAAGTCAGGCTACTCTATCCACAATGCCCCACTCCTGCAGGAGACACCAAAACAAGCTTTGGAATATTGTGATATAACAACATAATCTACCTTTCAAAGAGGAAACTCCAGTACACAGTGCAAGGGAATCATGGCATTATCATCTCATAATTATACCCAAAAATAGTAGCTACTGCTATTGTTCTTGTTATTATGAGTTAGCTGTTTTAATTTCCGGGTTAAAACATTTATGGAGAGAAAAAAAAATTTATGGAGAGGATGTGCATTGACAGATGAGCCCCACAGAGCTGCCTATCATCTTGGCACCTCTTTGGTATTTCCCTTTGGTCACAAGAAGGCTTCTTGATGGGATCTACCTAGAGCCGGTAAGGAACAAAGACCCATAACAGTGTCAGCATTGTTTGTCATTCAGCACAACTGAAGTCCTAAAAGACTCAGAATCCGAACATTAGTCCAGAGAGGCTGACACAGAAGAAATCACAGTCCTCGGCTGCCGATGACACGAGTTGGCCCTGGTGGCTCTATTTCTCAGGCAGCAGGGTAACACACTATTTGTGACGCCTTGATTCAAAGGAGGATTATTAATCACACAGCTTAGGAAACCTCTACAACATGTAACGAGTTTAGTAACTGAGATTTGTGATGATGACCCTAAACAAAAGCAAAAAATATCAAAGTTAGGTCAATAGTATAGATTTCTTCCTTTTTAACATTGTCTTAATGATCACAAAGAGGGCTGTTCTATTTTGATATCTTTTTGTTACATTCCAGTTGGCGTTTCATGTTGACCTCAAAACAATTCATTTAATAGGCACAGCCTGGAAGTACTGCTAATAAGTGTATGGGATGGTGTTCTCAGTGGCTGTTTATTTCCAAAGGAGATAGAGGGGGTGTGTAAAGAAGTGATGGCCTTTCATCTTTCTCTGAAAAACAGTCCACTGATCTTATCCTAAGTTAAATCAACATAATTTTGTCTCCAAACGTTCTTGAAAATGCTTCTTCGCCACTCGGGCAAGAGAACAAATGCCCCTTTGTTCCAATTTTGGAATTCAAGCCCTGGGCTCAGGCTCTATCACACACAAGTAGGATAGTACAGTAATAGGAAAACAATAGTCTTCTGGTGGGTTTTCTACATTTAAATGCTTTGGCATAAACTGAGCTATGGCAGGTCTGTGAGCAGAACCCTAAAGCCGTGTTTGGGGTCAACTGTCACCTGGGAATCACCGAGGAGCCTTTAGCTAACTGTAACCAGGAAGTTGGAAGTAATTTCCAATGGACCTCATCTTTCCTAACCTCCACGCTTAGCTGTTTTGAGAGGACAGAGGACCCAAAGGGCCACTGCCACGTCATTTACCACACTCTTAATTATAAAGCTCTCATTTTGTTCCCAATCAGGGAAAGCAAAACATTGTTTACAAGAGGAACTACTACAAAGGGTCAGTCTTGAGAAGTGATTGATGCATTTCCTCAAGGAGGAGACTCTCATTCCAAGCCTGGTGGTTGGTAAACACACTTCTCTCACTCCCCATGGTGTAAACGTACAGCTTTCTGGAGTCAGTGAAGTGGCACAAACCTGGAGCGGTGCTCCCCTGAGGTTGTGGGGAAGGCCAGCAGTGTGGTTGTGTGGCAGCTGCTGAGCGTGAGCCAAGCCTCCAGGCAGGGCTGCAGCCATCATCACTCCCTGTCAGAGGGTGAGTCCCCCCAGAGGGATTGACAGCCTGGGCCACCACGCATGCACACAGCTATGTCAGTGCCGGGGTGGAGGTGGGGGAACCCCCAGAAGGAGGTGGCAAAGCAATGGAGCCACTAGGAAACCTCAAGCCCTTTTCCTGACCCAGAGTATCTGTGCTCTGAGTCTGATTATAGAAGGACGGGGCTCTCCCCACCCTCCTCGACTTCTGTTCTTGGGCTTTGGAAGGCTCACATCTTTGCAAATTCCTTGGCAAGATCAGGACCTAGCAAAACTGTAACAGAGAGAGTCTCTCCCTTCTGACTAGGTCCCTCATACTTGCAATTCCAAAGCAGCCACTGTAGGCCACACAGGCAGAGGAATGAGAAATCCACTCAGTTATGCCCTCCTGTATTTCCAGCCCATTAATGACTGCAGATATCCAGGAAAGTTCTCAGGCTTGTAATTTCCAGCACAACTCAACACCAGGTAAAGTTAAAAAGGTAACAAGCTAACCCCACAACCTCCTGAAAATTTATACTGAGCTCTTATCTTCAGAACCGAAAAGGAGGGTAAAGAAAGACTATTCTGAGCTTTCTCCAGAATCACACACTCTAAAATTTAACATGAAAGTGTAATTAATGAGCTAATTTGGCCTTCTGATTCCCGATGAGCTCCCACCGACATCATATCCAACATACTCTAAAACATTCAGTAAACATTTACTAGGCACACGGTAATTAAATCTGAATAAAACAAAGATTCTTTCTCCACCAGTCAGGGTTCTTGGTTACAAACAACAAAAATGATGGTTTCTTAGAAGAGTACTAGGTAGTTTGCAATCTCAACATGTAAATTAAGAGCCAGCTACAGAAAAAGGGTGGGAACCAGAGCTAGAGGCCACGTCACAGTACAGGTATGGTCTGGATGGGATGCTACTGATGTTACCATTAGACACTGGGAGACCACTCCTGGACCAGAGCCATGATCCCCGCCAGACAATGGTTCCTGTCCCCACCATGGCTAATACCAATTCTCAAAAGCCCCTACTAATGGGCCTCATTGCTCTAAATTAAGACTCTAGGTAGGACTATGCTATAACTTAATTTAAGTCATGTTCCCATTCCCTAATGTTGGGAGCAAAAGAGGACTATTTTCCAGACTGTTAAGTCTCTAGCCAGAAACAGGGCCTCTCATCATAACTTGAATGATGATCTATTCTACCTGAGCAAGAATTTTAAGATTTCTGTCAGTCAAGAAAGAAAGGAAAAGAGAAACATCTATGAAAACCTTCAGGATGAAGGAGAAGTTGCAAATGGAAATTTGACCATGTGTAGATGCACACAACTGACACCAACAATGTAGGACAGAATCTACATGTGAAGTTCTAGGAGTAGATTTTGAGACCTAAAGAAAGAAAGTGATACTCTGGCTGAGGGCTAAGAAAAATTTCATATTGAAATAATTTTTAGGTGAACCATGAATGATAGATGGGATTTCAAAAGTTCTAAGAAGATATTCCAAGGAAGAAATACCTCCTGTTGGGAAGAGTTTTGGATTAGTGGGCAGATGCTTTATATATAACTTGAGAGCTTCTTCTGCCAGCTTAACTTTTCAATAAATCAAGCAAGGGTCTTTTCAAAACAGAACAAATTCACATGACACTCAGGGAAAGTGCTATTTATCACCAGGACAAAAATAGAACAGGAAAAGTTATGGCCCATCAGGTTCATCTTAACTTTATTTGTATCACAAATAGGAAATTTAACTAGGAGAATACCTACCCTCTCTGCTTTTGCAACATACTGGGTACTTGTTTAGAACCAAGAGTCATGCTAGTTATAAACACAGATGGAAACAAATAGAAAGATGTTGACTCAAGGCTCATTTTGGTTTCTAGGATCTTGAAATGGTTGAAAAACTGCATATAATCAATTAAGTTGAAGTAATTAATCAATTTCACTAGAGTTGAGGAAGCTCTATTATAGAACTTTTCTTTGAGAGAAGGAAACTCTTTCCATAAAGTGCCAAAATACTTAACATGACTGTCAATGCTGGGATTGAATTGATCTACTTTCATCACATTTTTGTCCATAAGCAATGTTGAGGTTTTACTTACAGGAAGTAAAAATTCAAATTCAAGAGCAGGAATTTTTCCTACACAGAACTGTAAGAATCACAACATCCTTGTCTAAAAGGATAAACGTAATGGCAGGGGTCTGAAACACCAGATATGTGAGGAATCTGAGGAACCACAGAAAGATCTAGAATGGAAGGGACAGAGAAGATATGATTTGAGGGGAGTCTGGGAGCTATTTTCAAATATCTGATAGATTGCAAGATAAAATTGGCAAAATTAAAGTATCCAGTAATTAATTCAGCTACAAAAAAAAGAAGAATGGAATTATTCAGGCAGAATTTGGGTGATGATCTGTTGTGATAATGGTAACTGTTGAAGTCCTTCAAATTTCTAAGGTAAAACAACCCGATGGAATGGCTGCACATTGATTTGTCTAAATCTCCTAGAGGTCAGCAAAATAACATTATATAAATAATTTTTTAAATAACTATTTGTTGACTAAATGAGTGAATAATTCCTATATAAAGATCAGATTAAAAGAGAGTGAAATCTTGAGTTCCTTCAACACAGATTAATTGATTATTGCCAAAGTTTTCACAAGGGCCTAAAAGATCCTCTACTATCTGTTGGAGTCATCTACTTATTTCTAGAGGTCAAGGTAAAGCTATTTCTATTTTTTAAAAATATGAAAAAAATTACTTTGAATGAACGAGACTTTCATGAAGATTGGATAAAAATAAATGTTGAAGTGACCTTAACCTTCCCCTCTCCTATTCTCACTTATCATCTATTCTACCAGGTCCCCTCAATCACTCTATCACAGTCACATTGGCCTCTTCAAATACCCAGACATGATCTTTCCCCAGAGCTTTTGAGTTGGATGTAGGAGGTACCTGGAATGTTCTTCCCCAGAGTAGAATCCCTTTTCTCCTTCAAGACATACCCAAATCTCACCTTGTTGGGAAGACTTTCTTTGGCCCCTCTATTTAAAACCCCATGTTCCCCTTCAGATGGCTGAAGGCCAGGTGACCACATTTCGGGGAGCTCCCTGAAGAGAGCTGAATTCCAGCAAAAAAAAAAAAAACACTACAAGACCACCGTGAACACCCATGAAATCAGCCTGAAATGTGATATTTCCCACTTCTGGACCGCCACAAGAGACAAGGAACATTGGCAAAAAGGTAGAAACAAATAAGAGGGTCTAGAGGCTTGCCCCCAGAGACAGAGCCTGCAGAGCTGAACCACTGAAAACAAATACCCCAAAACGAAAGTGCTCTGTGAGTGAGGAATAACAGCAGATTATGGCCTGAATTGGGGCTAGACAGAAACGGGAACACAGCGGAGCCCGGGGCAAGGCAAGGAGACTTTTTAGAGTGAAATAAGCCAAGAAGAGAAAGTCAAGTATTGCATGGTTTCACTTACTTGTGGTGCATGAGGGGTAAACTGGAGGACAGTGGGAGAAGGAAAGTAAACGGGAACTAGGGTAATCTAGGGAGGGAAACGAAGCAACAGAGACTTTGGACACAGAAACAAACTGAGGGACTTGGAGGGAGGGGGTGGAGGGATGGGAGAGCCTGGTGGTGGGTACTGGGGACACCTAAAGCATGGAGCACTGGGTGTGGGGAATGGGGAATGAATCTTGGAACACTGGAAAAAAAAATTAGTAACAATAAAAACAAAAAAAAAAATTTTTTTTTCTTTTCCCGCCGCCCCCGAGCGCGCTCCGGGCTACCGTGAAAGCAGCGGGCGTGGATTCTATTTTTATGCCCCTGCCCTTCTCTCCCGTTTCTCTCCACACCATGGGCCGTGTGCAGACCCCCCCAGGGAAGGTGTTTTTACAGACTTGCGTGGAACCGGAGAGGCCGTGCGTCCCAGGGCTCAGACAAAGTCGCGCGATCCAAAAGGAGTTGTGGATTGGAGGTGCAGGAGTGAAACAACAAGCGGGGGCGGGGGCAGAAATCAATAAAACCTCTGCACCAGCCCGGCTGAGACAGACTGCCGACCGGTAGGCTAGAAAGAGCCCCTCTCTGTGTAGAGGCTCTCTCTGGGAGGGAGGTCTGGGTGCAGACATCTTGCTCCGAAATAGAACGGCATGCCCCGCCCCCAGAAAGCAAGCCAGAAGCTCAAGAGGACAACATTCCAATGCAAAACCCCAAATCAGGGGAAAGGCAATTTATTAAACTCCTGGCACTGACTACAAGTACCAAAAGCCCTACAACTCAATGATACAGTTTTCCACCTCATTTACTTTTTTAAACTTTTTTCTATTTTTACTTTTAAAGCTTCCACTTTAAGCTTAAAAATACATTCTCACAGTTTTTCTTCTTTCAATTTTTAGCCCCTTTCTTATCACAACGTGATACCCAATACAACACCCCATAACATTTTTTATTTTTTTAATTTATTTTATTTATTTTTAATTTTTTTCTCTTTTTTACCGTGAAATTTTTTCAAACACACCCCTGTATTTTCTGCTTCTGTTGTTGCCTCTTGTTTCCCTATTCACTCCCTCCGTTTTTCCCTTTCTTCTCTCCTCTTTCCTTTATTCTCTCTTTTACGTGTACATGTAGATACAAGCTTCAAGTCAATCCCACATCCCTATTCAATACTACACCTATATACAATCAGTTCTAATCCCCCTAAATCTTTTGAAAGTGGGCTCCTCCAACAATAACAACAAGACAGACTTGGGAGCGTCTGAAATGCATTCCTTGCCCTCAAGGAGTGTCTGCCCTCACCTTCCCACTCTAGTTTGTCAGTGTGTCTGTGTAATTGTCTTTGCTTTTATATTATATAAATACTGGTCTTGGGGGTCATATAGGTTGGGCTTCGCTTTTTGATCTCTTCATTTACCCTTGATAACCCTTTTCTTTACCCTGTAACAGTTTTGTACCATATAAATCCTATCACTGGGTCCCGCTCTGGCAGGGGGGTCTTTTCTTGCCTCCTCTCTTCCGTTTTCTTTTTTCTTTCTCCTCCCTTTTCGGTGGTGAATTCTGGTTGCTCCAAAACCTTCCAACAACCAATCCACCTAGATAGTGGCTGATATATCTAGCCAGACACCCCCTCAACCACTCCTCGCCACAATGACTCGGAGAAGGAATATCCAACAGAAGAAGAACTCAGAGACTGCAACCTTGGTCACAGAATTACTGGAAATGAACATAAACAATATAACAGATATGGAATTCAGGGCAGCAATAGTCCAAGCAATAGTCAATTTAGAAAAAAACATTAGTCTCAAAATGGAAGCCATAGTAACAGAAGTGAAAGCTGAGGTTAGAAAGGCTTTAGATGAGATGCAATCTAATTTAAATATGCTAACAGCCAGAGTAAGTGAAGCTGAAGATTATATCAGTGATTTAGAAGACACACAGAATAAGATGGAGGAGCAAGAGAAGTCTTGGAGCAAACAACTAAAATCCCAAGAAAACAGAATAAGGGAAATGAATGATGCCATGAAACGCTCCAATATCAGAATTATTGGAATCCCTGAAGGAATTGAGAGAGAGAGAAGCCTAGAAAATATTGTTGAACAAATCATGGATAAAAATTTCCCAAATCTGAGGAATGAAACAAATGTTCATGTCCTAGAAGTAGAGAGGACACCCCCCAAGATCAATGAGGCCAGAAAAACCTCCAGGCACCTAATAGTAAAATTCTTGAATCATAAACCCAAAGAATATGTCTTAAGGGCAGCTAGGGGAAAGCAAGAGGGAGGGAGGACCATCAGAATAACGTCATACCTTTCCACAGAAACCTGGCAAGCCAGTAAGGGCTGGCAAGACATATTCAGGAAGTTACATGACAAAATATGCAACCAAGAATAATGTACCCAGAAAGGTTGACTTTCAAAATGGAAGGAGAAATAAAGAGCTTCCAAGAACTCCAAGGTCTAAAAGATTATGCAACCACCAAGCCAGCACTACAAGAAATACTAAGAGGGGTTCTTTAGAGGAGAAACGAACCCAAGAGTGACACAAAACAGAAATATACAGAGGTAATCTATAGAAACATGAACTCCATAGGCAACATGATGTCAATACAAACATATCTATCAATAATCACCCTCAATGTGAATGGCCTAAACGCTCCAATAAAAAGACACAGGGTTGCAGAATGGATAAAACGACAGGACCCATCCATATGCTGTTTACAAGAGACTCATCTTGAATCTAAAGACACTTCCAGATTGAAAGTGAGGGGATGGAAGATCATCTTTCATGCCAATGGACCCAAAAGAAAGCCATGGTAGCGATTCTCATATCAGACAAATTGGATTTTAGTCTAAAGACTGTAGTCAAAGACACGGAAGGACACTACATCATTCTTAAAGGATCTATACATCAAGAAGATCTAACAATTGTAAATATTTCTGCCCCTAACATGGGAACAGCCGACTACATAAGCCAACTGTTAAACAAAAAAAGAATCATATTGATGCAAATACACTAATCGTAGGAGATCTTAACACACCACTCTCAGCAATGGACAGATCATCTAAACAGAAAATCAACAAAGAATCAAGAGCCTTGAATGACACATTGGACCAGCTGGATCTCATAGATATATTCAGAACATTTCACCCTAAAACAGCAGAATACTCATTCTTCTCGAGTGCACATGGAACTTTCTCCAGAATAGACCACAT